>JALQSN010000082.1:0-158896 GCA_023690525.1 Holotrichia oblita | reverse complement strand
AGATGTAAAGAATTTTTGTATGGCAGCAATGGATACGATAATATCTGTAATAATATATTTCCAGAACCAAATATAGATAAGGCTCAACTTGTTTTGGCCCAACACTTTGCACTAAAGAGAAGACTTGAATTTAAAATTCAAAAATTTCGTTAATAATTGATATATGTTTACAAGGTTTTTAATATTCTGTTCTTTTTGTTTTTGTTTAATTTTTTATAGTTTAACAATGGATATTACGCCCAAATTGGAAATACTTGGAAGCGGTGAATATTGTTTTTATGTTTCAGGAAATGTGCCTAATAGTCCTTTGATAGAAAAAGTAATTAATAATATGGTTTATTGCAAAAGTGAAAACGCTGCTGCACTTCGTATTTTGCTTAAAAATATTAAAGGAGAGAGTATCAAAATTGAAAACTGCAGTACAGATATTTTGAAAACTTTAAATTATCAAAAAACAAACGAAAGCCAGTTTGGAATTTATGCTTACAGTACAAGAGCAGGTAACTTTGTGCGAATCGGCGGTAAAAAGGTTAATTTACAAATTGCAGTGCGTGATTGTGTGACAACAATTGGATTTCCTGTAATTCTTGGAAGTTTTTAGGTATAAAATCATACTCGTTGTCAAAACTCTTAAGCATAAGGAGAAAAGAATGAGTAATAATGTTCTAAAAAAACCAACACTAAAAGATAGACTTAAGCAAAAGGCATACGCATTAACGGTATTCGCGGCGGTAATTGTTTTGGCAATGGCAATTACTTTTGTTGCAGTAAACACAGAAGGAGTGACCCCAAAAGTTGGCGCGTCCGCAATGGTTTTTGGTTCACCTGTTCGCGGTGAATATACCGTAAGCAAATCTTTTAGCTCAACAGAACTTTTCCTCAACCAAACATTAGGGCAATGGGAAAGTCACAAAGCAATAGATTTTAAAGCAGATTCAGGAACAGCAGTATTGTCAGTATACGATGGCAAAGTAGTTAGTGTTGAAAATCATGCATTATATGGATATCGTATAACAATAGAACATACTAATGGAGTTAAAACAGTTTATGCATCACTTAAAACAACGCCAAGTGTTGCAGTAGGGGATGTGGTTGTTAAGGGACAACAAATTGGTGAAATTGGAAACACAGCCAGTGTTGAAGAAAAAGACGGAAATCATCTTCACTTTGAAGTTTGGCAAAATGGCAAAGCAATTGACCCCATAAAATATTTAAATATTAACGATAATAAATAAACCTCCAAAATATCTAAAAAAGCCTTTAGGCTTTTTTTGGTTGCATATGCAAAAAAAATAGTGCTATACTAATACAAAGTAACAATGGGGAAGAACTAATGAAAAAATTTTTAGTTGGAATATTGGTTTTGGCGCTTGGTATTGCATGCATTCCATTTGTAAATTTTATTTCACTGCGTGCTGATGGGCTAAATGAAAACTCCGATTTTTATATTGCACTTAGTTCCACTCCAACAACTGCGATAACAGAAATTGTTCCAATAACTAAAGGCGAGGGATTGACTACATTTGTTGCTGGCGGAAGTTTGGTAGGCGGTGCAGGAACATTGACATGGGAATTATATGGCGAAGGCGATACACAACCGCGTGATGAGAAAGATGGCGCAACCTATTCAATAGGTTGGATAGGTAACGAATGGGAAGATGAAATTGGTGTTTATGAATTAAGAGTTAGAAATTTTGATGGTTCAATTGGAAATTAGCATTAACATTAGAATTCGTTATTACTTCCCGCCAACAACTTTTTGGACGCCATCAGTTACAAACTATTTAGGAGAAACAGTAAATCCTTCAACTCCGATCACACCAGGGGCAACATCGTCTGGGACTTATGGAGTTTTGTTTAACACTCAAACAATATATGAAGTTGAAATAGACTGGGAAACTTTACTTGATAATGTGTTTTATCAAGAAAATGCAAATCCAGACCCAATTGACACTTGGGAAATTAATGGTGTTGTTATGGAGAATTTAAGCCTTAATCAGCATCAATTTAAACACACCCAAATTGACTCGGGTAGTTATGAGGTTATATTCAAAAGAGATGATGAAGTAATTCATACATTTTATGTGGTAAGTGGTTTTGATAATGACAATATCATATTATTAATGGATTCGGCTGGAGCAGAGCATGTAGAAATATTTAGGCTTTTCATCATACAGTTTCACAATTTTTGCAACGCAATTAAATCCAAACGCAAATCCTGAAGTTTTAATAGATAGTTTTGTTGTAGTAAAGAAAAACGGTAATACGCAAACAGTTGTGACAAACATAATAGCAGTTATGAATTCAGAAGGCGGAATTGATATAAGTATTCCAAAAAACACCGAAGCAGGAACATATTTAATAAAAGTAGTTACGTCAGTTTCTGGCAATTCTCAAGATTTCAAATATTTTAAAATAACTATTGTTGCTATGCAACCTGCAAGTAACAGTTGGATACAAGTGCTGATATTTGGCGGAATTGCTGCTGCACTTGGTGGGGCATATTTAGGGCTTAATCGTCTTCTAAAAATTCACCATGAAAAGCGAAAATTTTGAAAATGCAAATGGAAGCAGAGATTGCCGAAGAAGAAGGATATTAAAAAAAAGCCGAAAGGCTTCTTTTATTCAACCACATATTCAATGATATAAGCATTTATAGTTGTGTCATCAATTTTAACCTTTTCGCCAATGTCCAAACCAGCAACGGCTAAAATTTCATGACCCAACGCCAGTACTGGAAGGTTTGCACGAACGCGTGCAGGAACTTTTTTGTCTATTAAATATGCCGAAAGCTTTTTGCTGCCCGCTCCGCCTGCCTTTTGAAAAACGTCACCGTCTTGCATTGTGCGCCAAATTGCTTTACGACTTATCTTTTCGGCATCTAAAACTTGTACACCTTCTTTTCTTTTAAAACTAATTGTTTTTGTGATTAATATTTCACCATAATTTGGTACAGTCAGTTTACCAACTTTAAATGCCCATTGTTTTTTTTGTGTCTGCGGCATTCTTTTCATTAAAGTTATATATTCATATTCTTTAATTGCAATAACATTGTTTGGCAGGTCAATTTTCTTACCGTTTTCCATACCAACTAAACTCATTATAGAAATAATATGTTTTCGTTCGAAATTTGTTTTTGCTTTAAGTTTATCAATCGCCACAAAAACCACACGTGTTGCAATTGCTGGACTATAAGAGAAGTAGTTAAGAGGAACCCTCACCAAATCTCCCTCGCAAATAAGTGAAGCTACGTTTAAGTTGTTGCTTATATATTCATCATCTTCTTTGCATGATTGGCTAAAAGCAACAATGTTTCGTTCAACAGAACGCCATTCGGTTTGAATAAGCGGAATAACTTGATTACGAATAAAATTTCTTGCAAAAGTATTATCATAGTTGGTTTCATCGGTTACAAACTTTAATTGATTTGTATAAATATATTTGGTAATATCGGTTTTTTCAGTGTTTAAAAGCGGTCTGATATAAATACCTCGTTTTGCTTCCATCCCTCGAGCACCGCTAATACCGCTTCCGCGAAAGATGTGCAAAAGCACAGTTTCAAACGATCACTTGCATGATGGGCAAGTGCAACTGAAGCCAAACCTTCTTTTTTTGCGGTTTTTTCAAAACATTCATATCGAAGAATTCGTGCTGCATTTTCAATGTTCATATTATTCTCTTTTGCATATTCTGCAACCCACACAGTGTGACGTGCCAAAGAAATACCATTTTCTTTACAAAACTTTGCAACAAAAGCACTGTCTTTATCGCTGTTTGTGCGCAGTTTATGATTAATATTTATTGCCATAATTTCGCAATCCAACTGCTTTTTGTTCTCCCATAAAAAATGCAGCAATGCTATGCTGTCACTTCCTCCGCTTACAGCAATGCCGATTTTTTGCCCTTTTGCAATAAGTTTGTTTTCGTTTATATATTCCAGTACATTTTCCATATCTAATAGTGTATCGTATATATATGTTTTTTTCAATAGCATTTGTACTATTTTATGATATAATTTATATTATGAAAAATGTTATTTTAACGGGAATTAAACCAACAGGATTACCGCATATTGGCAACTATTTTGGGGCAATTAAGCCAGCAATAGAACTTAGCCAGAGAAATGATCAAAATATATGTTATTATTTTATTGCTAACTTTCATGCTCTTAACCAAATAAAGGATGCAAAAATATTAAAAGAATATATTAAGGTCATTGCATGTACATGGCTTGCTTGTGGGCTTGACTCAAAGAAAGTTGTATTTTATAAGCAAAGTGATATACCAGAGACATTTGAATTATATTCACTGCTCACCAATGTTACTCCCAAAGGGCTTATGAACAGGGCGCATGCTTATAAAGCAATGGTTGATAAAAATGTAAAAGCAAGTGAAGATGTTGACAGCGGTGTTAATATGGGATTGTATAATTATCCGATATTGATGGCTGCAGACATTTTGCTATTCAATACGAAATATGTACCAGTTGGAGAAGACCAACGCCAGCACGTAGAAATAGCAAGAGATATTGCTCAGAGCTTTAACAGCATATTCGGAAAATCACTTGTTTTGCCAGAAGCATTGATAGATAAAAATCTTTGTGAAATTGAGGGGCTAGATGGACGAAAAATGAGTAAAAGTTATAGCAATGAACTTGCACTTTTTGCAACTGACGATGAAATAAAAAAATATGTTGCCAAAATAATAACAGATTCCAGTTTGCCTACTGATCCCAAACCGACAACGCATACAATATTTAAATTATATGAACTTGTTTCAAATGCAAGTGAGATTGCTGATTTTAAAAAACGATTTAATAAAGGTATTGGTTGGGGGGATGCTAAAGCCGAATTAACAAACAAACTACAGCAATTTATAAAACCAATTCGTGAAAAATATGAACACTATAAAAATAATCCAAATCTGGTTGACGAAATCCTTGCCGATGGTGCAAAGCGTGCGCAAGTTACGGCAAAGGAAACGCTTGAGCGAACATTGAAGGCTGTTGGATTAAAGTAGTTGACATTAGTTAATACTTAATGTTATATTAAACCATAAGTAAAAAACATCTGCAAAAGGTGTTTTTATTTTGAAGAAATTTAAGGAGAACCAAAATGGCAGGAAAAAGCAAAGAAGCGCGAATTAAAATTTGTCTTGCATGTGAAGTGTGCAAGCAACGCAACTATGACACAATGAAAAACAAAAAGAATGACAACGAGCGTATTGAACTTAAAAAATATTGCAGGTTTTGCAAAAAAACTACTCCGCATAAAGAAACCAAGTAAGGCGGGCTTTTAATATGGCAAAAAAAGAAAAGGTTATTACTAAGGCAGAGTATAAAGCTATGTCTAAGGAAGAAAAAAGAGCTTATAAAGCAAAACAAAAAGCAGCAAGAAAAGAAGCCAATGAAAATAAACCCAAAAGCAAACTTGCGGTTGCAACCAAAGAAACAATTGGTGAATTAAAAAAGGTTACGTGGCCAAACGGCAAAACAGTTCGTCAAAAAACATTTGTTGTTTTGGGCGTTGTTTTATGCTTTGCAATTGTTGTTTTTGCCCTTGACCTTGGTTTAAGTGAACTTTATAAATTGCTAACAAAAGGATTAAGTTAATATGGAAAACAAAGAAAACGAAAAACTGCCCGCAAAACCGGTTGATGCAGAATTTAAGTGGTATGTTCTTCACACATTTAGCGGCTACGAAAGTGTTGCAAAATTAAACCTTGAAAAGGTTATTGATAAATATAACCTTGGAGAACGTGTTGCAGAAATTTTTATTCCTGAAGAAGACACAGTTGTTGAAACAAAAACCAAAAAAAAAATTGTTGCACAAAAAACAATGCCAAGTTATATTTTTATTAAAATGCGCTATGGTGATGACCTTTGGCATACAATTGTGCTTACTCGTGGGGTTACAGGTTTTGTTGGTCCAAAAGGCCGTCCGCTTCCATTATCACCAGAAGAAGTTATTAATATGAGACTGGAACGCAAAGTTAACGTAAATTTAAAATTAAGTCCGCGCGACCAAGTTCAAATTATTGAAGGACCTTTAGCAGGACAAACGGCAGAAATTGTAACCATAGACGAAAATGCTAAAAAAGTCACTGCGCTTATTACAATGCTTAATCGTCAGACAAGTGTAGAATTAGGCTTTGCCCAAATTAAAAAAATATATTAACAAAAAAGGCCGAAAGGCTTTTTTTATTGTTCCTGCTTTTGTTCTTCTTGTGGACTTTTATCTTCTTGCTTACTTATTTGTTTAAAGATTTGATGCGTGCCGGTTGCTGCCAACCCGCTTGCTCCTCCAATTAATGCTGCGGACCAAATAGATGCTGCCAAAATCTAACTCGCTTGGTATTACTAAAAAACAAATAATTCCTATCACTACACCTAAAAATGCTGCAATTATTGGTATAAAAGTAAGCACTTTTTTATTATTATTGGTTGCTTGTTTTAGTGCTTCTATTGAAAAATAGACAAGTGCACTTATAAATGGAACTGTTATTCCTTTTAAAATTTCTAAGTCCATATTTCAGTTTATGCGGTAGCAATTTGTTTTGAGAACAAAAGCGTTGCAAAAATACTTTTTTTTTGTTATCCTATTAATTATGATTCAGGCAAATAATGTTTCACTTCAATTTGGAAAGCGTGTGCTGTTTGCAGACGTTAATTTAAAGTTTAATCCGGGCAACTGCTACGGAATTATAGGTGCTAACGGAAGCGGTAAAAGTACTTTTTTAAAAGTGCTGAGCGGTGAAATTACACCTAACAAAGGCGATATTACCATAGGCAAAAATGAAAGGCTTTCAGTTTTAAGCCAAAATCAAAACGCATTTGATGCATTAACTGTGCTAAACACAGTTACAGGCGGGCACAACAAATTAGCAAAATTGGCAGCAGAAAAAGAAAAATATTATGCAATGGAAAACATGACTGAAAAACAAGGCAACGAACTTGCCGAACTTGAAATGCAATTTGCCGAACTTGGCGGGTGGGAAGCCGAAAGTGAAGCAGAGAGTTTGCTTTCTGGCATTGGTGTTCCCAAAGAGCATTTTTATGATGTAATGAAAGATTTAGATGCAAAGTTAAAAGTTAAAGTTTTGTTAGGTAGGGCATTATTTGGCAATCCAGATATACTAATTTTAGATGAGCCAACAAACAATATGGACATTCAAAGTGTTAGGTGGTTTGAAGAGTTTATTCTTAATTTTCAAAACACCGTTATAATTGTCAGTCACAACAGACACTTTTTAAACAAGGTTTGCACACACATTTGTGATGTGGATTTTGGCAAAATTAACATGTTTCTTGGTAACTACGATTTTTGGTATGAAACCAGCCAACTTATTGCAAGGCAATTAAAAGATGCAAATAAAAAGGCTGAATCACGGGCAGAAGAATTAAAAGAGTTTATTGCTCGCTTCAGTGCCAATGCATCTAAAAGCAAACAAGCAACAAGCAGAAAAAAAGAACTTGAAAAGTTAACAATAGAAGATATCAAACCTTCAAGCAGGAAATATCCATATATCAATTTTGACATTACACAAGAAATGGGTAATGATTGTTTGGTTGTAGAAAATTTAAGTTTGGCAGGATATTTTAAAAACGTTTCATTCCGTCTTAACCGCACAGACAAAGTTGCATTTCTTTCGCCAAAGAGTTTAATTGTTACAAAGTTGTTTGATGTTTTGGCTGGCAAGATTCCGGCCGACAGCGGCACAATAACTTATGGAAAAACTGTTAATCAAAGTTATTTACCTCAAGACAACCGCCAATTTTTTGACGGTGTAAAACTTAATCTTGTAGATTGGCTTAAACAGTTTAGCAAAGAGCAGCACGAGACCTTTATTCGTGGTTGGCTGGGTAGAATGTTGTTTAGCGGCGAAGAAGCACTTAAAGAAGCCAATGTGCTAAGCGGCGGAGAAAAGGTTCGCTGTATGTTGGCAAAGGTAATGTTGCAAGGTGGCAATTTGGTTATTCTTGACGAGCCAACAAACCACTTAGACCTTGAAAGCATTACGGCTCTTAACGAAGGCATGAAACGTTATAAAGGATGCATGCTGTTCACAACGCATGACGAAGAAATTTTAAACACTGTTGCAAACCGCATTATTGAAATAAGCGAAACTAAAATGATAGACAAAATATGTGGGTTTGAAGAATATAATCCACAGTTAAAATAAAAAGCCATTGGCTTTTTTTATTTATTTTACAAAAAAACTTCGTTGTGATATAATTTGATATGAAAACAATTACAATTTGCGGAAGTTTACGTTTTACAAAAGAGATGATACGCATTGCAGAAGAGTTAGAACTTAAACAATGGTATTGTGTTATTCAATGCACTTATAATTTTAAAAATGTAGATTATACCGAAACCGAAATGAATATTTTAGATAAACTTCAAAAAGAAAAAATTGATCTTTGCAATGCAATTTATGTTGTTAACATTGGTGGACATACAGGGGCGCTAACAGACAGAAACATAGAGTATGCAAAACAACACGGTAAAGAAATTATTTACCACGAGCCGCTAAAAGCAGAACCAACAAACAATTAGATGACAAATCAAACAATACTACAAAAGGTGGAAAAACTGTACGAGGCTTGGAAGAGAGGTCTTTTGGGAGGAGAAAAAATGCCAGAAGATGAAAATCCTTGTTTGCCTAAAGACAGCTTTAAAAATGTAATTTATTTTACATTGCCTATGGCGCTGAACTATCAGCGTAATTCTTATAAACTTTGGGAGGCGGCAAAAAAAACTTTTGAAGATGAACAAACAAATTTTGTTTTTGATTTGCAAGTAGTTATTAAGCAGCCGTTTGAAAAAGTGCAAACATCTTTAATAAAATATAAACTTGCATTACAACCTAATAAACAGACAGAAACTTGGCTTAAGCTTGCAAAAGTATTTAACAATGATTTGTTTGTAAGCCTTGATTATGATATTGCAAAAATTAAAAATTATATGCAGGTAGAGAATAAAAAAGATTTCCCTTATTTAAGTGGAAACAAAATTTGTAACTACTGGCTTTATGTTTTAACACAATACACCAACTTACCATTTAAAAACAAGCAAGCATTGTCCATTGCGCCAGACACTCATGTCGTTCAAGCAAGTATAAAAAACGGCGTTGTGAAAGAAGATGCTACACAGGAAGTTGTTGCAAAAGCATGGGAACAGTTGCTAAAAGGCACAAAGTTTTTGCCAATAGATATTCATACGCCGCTTTGGCTTTGGAGTAGGGGCGGATTTAGGGGACTACTATGACAAAAGAAGAACTGCACGCAGAATTTGATAAACTGCACAAAAAATATGGCAGCGAAAACAAAAATCCAGTATATGGCGGAGGCTGCAATTTAAAACCGAAAGTGGCTCTTGTTTTTGTTAACCCTACGGCACGTAATATTGCAACAGATAAAAATTGGCAAGGTATCCGTCATCAGTGGCTTGGCACAAAGCAGGTGTGGAAATTTTTAATGCAATGCGGATTGTTTTGTGAAAAATTAAACACACAAATTCAAAGAATGAAGTCAGTCGACTGGACTCCTAAGTTTTGTGAAGAAGTTTATAACGAAGTTGCAAATAAAAGTGTTTATATAACCAATCTTGCTAAATGCACGCAAGATGATGCAAGACCATTAGCGGATAGTGTTTTTGAGCAATATCGCGAACTTTTGTTTAAAGAATTTGAATTAATAAAACCTAAGAAAATAATTTTATTTGGCAACCAAGTTTCAAGCATTGTGCTTGAGCAAAAAATAAGTGTAAGCCAAGTTAGAAAGCATTGCTTTAAATTAAACGGTTTTGATTTTTATCCAGTATACTATCCTGTAGGCAACGGCTTTTTTAACACACCAAAAGCAATAGAAGATATTAGGTGGATTTTGAAAAATGATTAAAATAAAAGAAGTTAGAGTAAACGATTTAATTACTCCAAGCAAATTGCCTAGCACAGATTTTGTTATTAATCCTTATGTTGGATGCACGAATGCATGCAAATATTGCTATGCATCTTTTATGAAAAGATTTACCAATCACGAAGAACCTTGGGGCGAGTTTATTGACATTAAAATTTGTGACAAGCCGCTTAATACAAATAAGTTGATAGGCAAGAGCGTATTTCTTGCTTCGGTCACAGATGTTTATAACGAATATGAAAAACAATATGAGTTAACCCGCAATATTTTAAAGCAGCTTGTTGGTCTAAATATTGAACTTAGCATTTCTACAAAAAATGATTTGATTTTACGTGATATAGATTTATTAAAACAAATGCCAAACTTGATTGTTTCTTTTTCAATAAACACAACCGATGAAGAGTTTAAGAATGATATGGATAGGGCATCCAGCGTTGAAGCAAGAATTAACGCACTTAAAGTGCTGCACGAAAACAGGATTAGAACTGCTTGTTTTATGTCGCCGATATTTACTGGAATAACTGATTGGCAGAACATTATTCAAAGAACAAAAGATTATGTTTTCGAATATTGGTTTGAAAATTTAAATTTGCGTGGCGATTACAAATACACAATACTGGGTTATATTAAACAAAAGCATCCAAACTTGACACCTTTATATAATGATATATATATCAATAATAAATCTGATTATTGGGATAACTTGATGACTCAGATTGCCGAGTATTGTACTAAAAACCAAATTGAATTTAAGAACTATTTTCATCACGATAAAATAAAAAAGAGCTAGGCTCTTTTTAGTCTTCATCGCAGTAGTTTGAAAAATAATTTTGAACTAAAATAACTGGCGTGCCACGGTCACCGCTGCCGCTAAGCAGATCTGCTAAACTGCCAATAAGGTCTGTAAAACGTGCTGGTGTTGTACCCAAACTTTTTGGTTTTCCAACCATGTCTTTTTCTTTGTTTTTGATTAGTGTTTCAATTGTTTTACGGCTTTCTTCTGCAGTTTGACCTTTGGTAAGGTTATCTGCCATATATTTAAGTTTTATCTCGCTTGGTTTACCAAAAAGTCCGCTGGTAAAGCCAGGGCTAACAACAGGGTCATAAAGTTCCCAGTTACCGTCAACGGGTTTAAAGCATCCGTCACCATATAACATAACTTCTAAAATTTTTCCAGTTCGTTTTTGAAGTTCTTTTTGAAGAGCAAGAACAAATTTATTACAGTCGCGCGGAAACAATTTAATAGTATCTTCTGTTGAAAGGTTTGCACCAAGTAAACCGAATTCAGGATTAAACCCGCTGCCGTTAACACTCTTATTTATAAGTTCTCTAAGACCAATAACTTTTTTTGCACCATTCTCAAGCAAAATTCGTTTTGTACGCTCACGAGTGTGAACATCAGCAGGAATTACATATTTTGTATAGTTCAAAATTGCTCGGGGATTGTTAGCCAAAATAATTTCACTTCCGTTTCCAGCAAGTTGCCTATAGTAGGTAATATAATCAACACCAGTTGCCTTGTGAACAGGGTAGCCAAAAAGTTCACGAAACTGTTTTTCGGTTATAACATCGCTATATGGATTAATGCCTTTTGCTTCAATTTCGTCTAAACTAATAATTTCGTTATACATCTCGTCTTTAGGATAAGCAAGTTGAATAACAATTTTTTTGCCGGTTAGAGCCAATGACTTAATTACGTGTGATACCCGATTGCGGCTGGTGATTGGATGCACAAAACCAATGCAGTCAGCGTCGTTAAATTTTTCTGAAATTTCTTTTGCAACGTCTTTAATATTCACAAAGTTTCCTTGTGCCCGGGCAAGTAAACTCTCTGTAACGCAAACTACATCTTTATTTTTAAATTGTATGTTTTCATCTGCTGCTGCATCCATTATGCAGTTTGCAATTATTTTAACTAAATCGTCGCCTTGCTTAATAATAGGAAGTTTAATTCCTCTATTTGTAACGCCTGTATATTTCATAACACGCTCATTATATGAGCCCCAGTTGCAAATGTCAACAAAAAAGCCTAAACGGCTTTTTCTTCTTCTTGCTTCTCGCTAAATATAAACTTTTTTCTGGTTATATAGTTAAACACTAAAACTACAACAGTTAATATAATTTTTACAATCCATTCGTTAATTTTTAAAATATCATAACCCAACCACATTCCGACAACGTGCACCCCAAGACCGATAGCACTTAAAAATAAAAACAATAAAAATCCCTTAACTGTTTTTGCTTTTTCTGTGGTATTGCCTTTGCCAGTGTAAACAAAAATAATAGAGAAAATATAATTAAATACTAGCCCAATAAGAAAACCAACGGCTGTTCCCATTATTGGGTTGGACCAAACAAATTGCATGAACAGCCACATAATACCAAAGTCAATTAGCGTTGCCGTGCCGCCGATTAATAAAAACTTAAATATTTCCCATAACTTTGGGTAAATCTCAATTTGCTTTTTAATCCAGTTTATCATTTTTACGCTTACTTTTACTTTTGTTTAAAATTAAATAGTCTATACCGCAAGCCCTTGCAACGGCACCGTCTTTACTGTCTCGGTCTCCGATCAGCAATGTATCGTCTTTTTTAATTTTCAATTGTTTAATAATATACTCAAGCCCTTTAGGATTTGGCTTAAGACACTCAATATTTTTGTCAGTGCTTTGAAACTGATGTGCAACATCAATCTTGAGTGCTTCAAGTTTCTTTTTAGTAGGGAAGTCGGAATATATAACAATAGTTTTATCTTTGTTTTCTCTAATAAATTCAGCAAGACGAATATCTTTGTTTTTTGTAACATTCTTTAATGGTTTTTGAATCATCCATTTTTCAATTATGTTAGAAACTTGTTCAGGTGTCTTTTTGTATTTTTTGCTTAACTCATCAAAAATTTCTTGTTCTATATAATCTTGTGTTGTCCACTTTTCACTATCACGAAGTTTGCGGTAAGTGCTTATAATAAGAAGTTCCTTTATTTTCCAAAAATGAAAACCGTAATAAAACATTAATTTGAATGCCATACTTATTTGAACAGGTCTGTGAAAGTATAATGTTCCATCAAGGTCAAAAATATAATTTTTATAATCGTGTATTGATTTTTTCATTTTCACTCCTTATTAATTCTTGTTATAAACAATTAGATAACTACTTTGAGGGGTTTTTTCAATTGTAAAATTTTCATTTAAATAAGTTTTTACATCATTCCAATACGTTGCTTTTGTGTGTCCGTAAACATAAATTCTGTCATACTTTAAAAGCTCAATAGTTTCCAACTCATTAAAAGTAAATTTTCCATTATTTTTTTGAGAGATACTATACAAATTGTTTTCCTGTGAAAAAGGTATATCATAAAACGTGGTTTTAAGTCCAATTAAACTTGGGGCACGAACAAGAGCCATATTTTTAGGGACCTGCTTATGTACCATATAGAAATAGTAGTTAATAGAATACATAGATCGCACACAAAGCACTAAAGTTTTTTCGTCGTTTAAATCGTCATAATTTTCCAATAAATAATCAACAGCAGGGGCATAGTTATCTTCAGATTTAGCAGAATAGGCAATATTATCTCCATAATTAATTCCGCCACTAACAAACAATAAGCAAATAATTGACACTATAAGCATAGCAAAAAAATTGCGTTTGCTTTTGGTAGGAATAGTTTGAAGATTATTTTTCTCATTTTTATTATAAATAAGTGAAAATGTTTTTTGAAAGCCCAAAGCACAGACTAAAATAATATGCGGAATTAAAACAAAAAAATATCGGTTTAAAAATAGTGATGCTTTTGTGTTAATAATACTGTAAATAAAAACGCTTCCTATAACAAAAAAGATACAGCAAATAATTATAAACCAAGAATCCATTTCTGCCGTCTCCTTGTTTTTTATACGTTTGTAAAACTTAGATGCAATTAAGATTAGTCCGACAAAAAATATCAAGACAAGAAACGGATTATATGATAATGCGTACACAATTGGCTTGAAAAAAGAATGTAATTTTGGAGCAGAAACCCAATATTCTGTAATATTTGTAACTTTATTTAAACAAACAATAAGAAACCATAGGGCAAGCAGTAAAGTTGGAATGATATATGTAAATAATGGTTTAAAGTTTGTTTTTTTAGTAATCCAAAATAATAATTCTGTCGCACCGTAAAAGAATGCTAATAATGCACCAAACCAGTGAGTAAAGATAGTTAATGTAATAAATAGTCCAAACAATATATTGTTTTTTAAACTTTGTTTTTTTATTTTTTTAATAAAGAAGAATAAGGTGATTGCAGAAAATAAAAAAACAAATGCATATGGTCTGAATTGCCAGGCTCCGTTTTGAACCAAAACGGAGGAAAGAACACAAAGAATTATTGCCCAAAATTGAATATCTTCGCCGCCAAGTAATTTTCCTATTTTACCGACAAAAACAATTCCAACTATAACAGCGGTAATATTTGGAATAAGCAGCCAAAGTATATTTGTTGGCCAAATGCTAAACCATGGACATATAATAAGATAATAAACAGGCATATTATAGAATCCCATTGCAAGACTCTTGAAAATATCACTTAAAGATTGTCCGTCAATGAATGCCATTGTCCAGTCCAGTTCATCAAACCAAAAACTTTGTTTAACGACAAAAACCATAAACAGCCCCATAAAGCACAGCGCAGATATGATTATTATTTTATAAATTTTTGATTTGTTGACTCCAAACCAAGAAACAAACTTATTCACGTTCGGCTCCTAGATAGTTTATTATATTGCAAAATTATCTAAGAAGCCACTTATAAAAGGAATGTCTATAAAGAAACAAATTGCAAACACAACAACAAATAATGCAACAATTAACATAAGGCGTTTTTCCTTAAGAAGTTTCTCAGGTTTTTGAGCAACGCTGTCTTCTTTAAATGAAAGAAGAAAATAATATGCAAACATCATACAAAGGAAAGGAACAGACAATAATAATTCTGCTTTATAACTCAAAAAGAATATTGTTGTGAAAGCAACTGAAATTAATGCATAAAGGAAAGCAGAAATCATAAGAGACTTTTCAGTATAATGCTTAAAACTCTTTCTATATAATCCTGCTTGCTCAGGATTGTTTATCATGCGATATTCGGCAAAACGCTTTGTTGCCATTAAAAATGCGCCGCCAAACCAATAACCAATTAAAATACTTAATGAAGGGAAAACGGTGGTGGTAACAATAAACCAACCGATTAATAGGCGGATCATGTTATTAATGCTTTCACTTAAAACATCAACAAAAACGATTTCCTTACTGCGTATTGGTTTAACATTATAAATGACACCCATAAACCAAAGCCATGCAACAGCTCCAAACACAAACCAATTTGCCAAAAAGGCGAACATCAAACCAACAATTGTCAGAATTGCGTATTCAATATATATAATTTTCCCTTTAAGCCCCCCCACAACAACAGGTCGGTTTTTCTTGGTTGGATGAAATTTGTCAAACTCTCTGTCAAGCCATTCATTAATAACATAGTTAGCACTTGCAATAAAACAAGTTGCCAAAAGACCAAACAGCAGGGTAAGAAAGAAATCCCAGGAAAATAATGTTTTTCCAATATCGCCTAAAACAAAACCAGGCATAAAGAGTGCAAATACAATGCTTGGCAAAATAAACATTTGTTTAACCCAGTGGTCAAGTCTTGCAATTTTAATATAGCCCTTAATATTTTTCATATGTACCTCAATGACTTAAATTATCATCTAAGGTTACTTAATGTCAATTATTAAATGCCCCTCTTTTGTCAATTTGCAAATTATAATTACATAGTACAACGAAACGAAAAAAAATCAGGGTAGAGTTAACAGAAAAACTGACAAGAGATGTAACATTCAACACAGGTGGAAAAAACAAAAAGAGTGCAAACTCTTTTTTATTTAAGCGAATTTTATTTTTTGACAAATTAGTGTTAAACACTTAAACTATTAATAATGAAACGCGGCAGCGGCATATTGCTTCATATATCTTCTTTGCCAAACAATCAAGGAATTGGTTGCTTTTGTGAAGGAACTTATAAATTTGTGGATTTTTTAGCGGATGCAGGCATGAAATATTGGCAAATTTTGCCACTTTGTCCAACTACTCCCGAAGCAGGTAATTCGCCTTATTCAGCGTATTCAGTTTTCGCAGGGAATCCGCTTTTTATTGATCTTACTAAATATTTAACAAATAAAGAAATTAATAAATATGGTTTAAATTTTCGTGGTAATATTGTTGATTTTAGTATTGTCACAAAAAACAAAATAAAGGCACTAAAAGATATCTTTGCTCGCGGTTACGATAAAAATCAATTACAAGATTTTATAAGTCAAAATAAATATTGGATTGAGCCTTTTGCAGAATGGATGGTTAAAAAGAATGGCGGAGAAAAAGAGTTTTATATTTTTCTACAAATGCTGTTTTTTAAGCAGTGGCTAGAATTAAAAGAATATGCCAATAAAAAGGGAATTAAAATAATAGGCGACTTACCATTTTATACGTCAATGGATTCTGTTGAAGTGTATGCATATCCCGAAATATTTGATTTAAAAAATGGAGAACCGCTATACATATCAGGAGTTCCTCCAGATTGTTTTAATAAAGATGGGCAAGTGTGGGGGCATCCTCTATATAACTTCAGGCAAATGGAAAAAAATGGGTTTGATTGGTGGTGCAATCGTGTTAAGTTTGCAATGAGAATGTGCGATATTTTACGACTAGACCATTTTATTGCTTTTGACCGATACTATAAAATTCCATATGGTGATACAACCGCAAAAAACGGACAATGGCAAAAAGGTCCAGGAATGAAATTTTTTAATTCTATAAAAGCGGCTGTGCCAAATGCTGAGTTTATATTGGAAGACCTTGGTAATGTTACAAAAAGTGTCCGTAGATTGCAAAAACAAATAGGCTATCCAAGCATGAAGATAATGCAGTTTGGTTTCGATGGTGATATAAATAACGAACACTTGCCGCATAATTACAAAGTTAATTGTGTTGCTTATCTCGGTAATCACGACAACAACACCTTTATGGGTTTTTTGTCATCCTCATCGCAAGAAACAAAGAAACACATTAAAAATTACTTTAATACCACTAATGAAAAACAACAAGGTAAAGTTGCTATTGAAAAGGTTGTTGAAAGCAAGGCAAATGTTGTAGTCGTTGCTATGCAAGATATATTGTTGCAAAGCAGTGATCATAGAATGAATGTTCCAGGCATTCCATGCGGTCAGTGGAAATATCGCATGCCGCATGGTTGTCTGACAAATAATCTTGCTAAGCGTCTATACCAACTAAATAAAAAAAATAACAGAACTTAGATATCAAATATAATTTTTTTAATGTTCGCTTAGGTGTCATCTTTTATTTAATATAATAATCTATGAAAGATAGAATTATTTTACATTCTGATTTAAATAACTTCTACGCCAGCGTGGAATGCTTACATAATCCTGCTCTCAGAGGGAAAGCTGTTGCCGTGATTGGAGACCCAGATTTGAGACATGGCATTGTGCTTGCAAAAGCGAACAGGCAAAAGCATGCGGAGTTAAAACAGGGGATGTTATGTGGGAAGCACGGCAAAAATGCCCGCATATAATTTTTGTGCCGTCTAGGCAAAATCTATATATAGAAGCAAGTGAAAAGGTCAGGGCAATTTACCAAAGATATACAGACAGAGTTGAACACTTTGGCATTGATGAAAGGCGGCTAGACGTAACAGGCTGCGGACGTAACGGTAAAGAAATCGCGGATGAGATACGGCAGGTTATTCAGGATGAAATTGGAATTACTGCATCAATCGGTGTTTCATTTAACAAAATTTTTGCAAAGTTAGGCAGTGATTTAAAAAAGCCTAATGCGACAACTGTTATAAGCAGGGAAGATTGGAAGCAAAAACTTTTTCCTTTGCCAGCCAAAGATCTTTTAGGAGTGGGAAGAAAAACAAAAATTAAATTAGAAAAATACGGCATTAAAACCATTAGTGATATTGCAAAAGTTGAACTTAAATTTTTAAAAAGCAAGTTTGGTGTTCATGGTGAACAGTTGTGGATTTCTGCCAATGGGTTAGATAATTCCGAAGTTGCATATACACACGAGAACTCGGATGTAAAAAGCATTGGCAACAGTTCAACAGCGTGCAGAGATTTAAAAAACATAGCCGATGTTAAAATGATGCTGACTTGCTTGGCAGAAAGTGTTGCTGAAAGAATGCGGGAACAAGGGTTAAAGGCACAGGTTGTTCATTTATCTGTTAGAAACTCTGAACTAAAATGGTGGGGCAAGCAAACAAAAAATCCTGTTCCTTTTAATACTGCGTCAGATATTATAAAAGCAGCTTTGGAACTTTTTACTCATTATAAATTTAAAGGAGCAATAAGAAGTCTTGGTGTTTCTGTTGCTGATTTTAAAAACAAGTCTTGTGAGCAACTTAGTTTTTTCACAAACACAAAGCAAGAAAACCTTGAAAAAACGATAGATAAAATAAGAAATAAATACGGTCATCAATCAGTATGCCGCGGTATTGTGCATTTGGATAGACAGTTAACAAACATTAATCCAAAGACTGAAAACTTAAACAGTTTTGGTTTCAAATAAATTTTCCTTTTAAAAGAAACAACTAAATAACAATTATTGCATATTGGAATTGCAATAGCAGCAGATGTGGGAGTTACTCTGCTTGCAATACTCAATGCAATTAGATGTTTAAAGTACAGAAAAAGCCGTGATTAGTTCACGGTTTTTTATGAATATGGCTTTAAAAGTTATTTGATTTTTTATAAAAACATGTTAGGCTAAACTAGCGAAGCGTATATAATCATTCGATTATCACAATTTAATAGTGTACAAAGGAGAAAACTATGGCTAACAAGCGAAATAGAATAAAATATGTAGGGAGCTTGCTAGCGGTAGCAATTACCGCTGTTATTGTTTTGGTTGCATTTCTATTGTCATTGCCAGTTAAGGTTGAGTTTTATGAAAACAATAAAATAGTTAAAAGCGAGACTGTATGGAGGTCGAGTGTTTTAAGCAACAAACAGGTGCCCAGTATTTCAAAAGAGGGTTATACTTTTGCAGGCTGGTATGAAGACCCTTCCTTTATAAGAGAAGCGAACTTAAAACAAACTATAAAAAAAGATGTTAAATTTTATGCTAAATTTTTGCCTAAACGATTGAGTGCTAGGATTTTTGCAAATGACGGCACCAACAATTATTATGACATTCAAGGAGAATTTAATTATTTAATAAAATTATATGACGAAACCAATCCCGATCATAATGTATTAACAAACAGTGCAAAGCACGCAGAGTATACTCTTGTAGGTTTTAAAACCAGTTTAAGCAGTACAAGAATTTATCTTCTTGATGAACAAATTGCTATGAGAGGAAACACAATTTATTATGCTGTTTGGCAAGGGCTTCCTCAACAAATAAGTTTTAACACAGAAAATGCAACTGTTGGAGGCGGTAATTTTACAAAAGAAGATACTACAGTCAATCAGGGAGAGTATTATACTGTTAACTTAAATGATTTTGCCGGTGTTGTTCACGAAACAACCCAATTAGGGGTTAGGGGTTTAACTGTTGTTGGCGGAGACGGTACGATATATCGGCACGGAGAACGCATTAAAATAGATGGTCCTATAACATTGCAACTTGTGTTTATGGAAACAAATTCAAGCATAGTTATCAACTATAACAATGGGCAACCAAACAGAATTATCACTCCTGGAGAAACTTTTACTTTTGACGAACCAGAAACAAAACAATTTCATAGATGCATTGGCTATTACACCAGTAATTTAACCTATGAGCAAATGGAAGCAAGTGGCATATTACCTTTACTTATTGGAAGTGAAATTGTAAATGCTGAAAGCGGAACTCATTACTTTGCTATTTGGGAGCCACTGGCTGTTCAAATTATATTTGACAACAACACCGAAGAAGAAGTGGTTGGCAGAACAGACAATATTGACACACGTTTTGGTAAAACTGTATATCTTGTTCCTAATGGATACAGTATGCAAAATTATAAATTTCTTGGCTGGGCATTCGAAAATAATGCAACAGTGCCAGACTTTATTAACGGTGAAATTGTAACTATAGATGAAAACATTATGCAAAATGTTTCTGGCGGCGTTTTAAAACTTTATGCTGTTTGGGAAGCATTATACACAAAAATAATTTATCATCGTAACGATGGAACAAACACTACAACCTCAGTTGAAAAGTTGATTAACAATCCAACTTATCTTGAATCAGCATTAACCAGAGACAATTATACATTCCAATATTGGGCAGACTCACTTGAAGAAGATGCTACTCATTATTCTGCAGGTGCTTATTTTGAAGTTGGTTCAGCGACAGTAAATCTTTATGCAATTTGGCTTGGTGATACAAAATATGTAAGAATTGTTGACCTTGACTTGGCTAACAATTTCGTGCCAGAAGAACCATTCTCGATTATTTACGGTGAGCAATTTGAAGTTGATATTTTAAAGTATGCCGATGTAACTGCGAAGGCTAACGGTGCCTATGTTAAAGGATTAACTATTGATGGCGGCGACGGTACAATATATTTGAATGGTTCAAGAATCACAATTCTCTCAGACGTAAATTTAGTGCTTTGTTTCTTAACAGAAAATGAAAGTGTTGTTATCGATTTTAATAACGGCGATGCAAAAGAATTGTTTGCTCCAGATTCAGTTATCGACTTTTCAATTTATAGCCCTACAAAAGAAAAAAACTCATTGTTAGGCTACTGCACCACAAATATATCATATAAAGAAATAGCTTCATATACCTTAATCAGCAAAACAGGCTCTGTAGATAGCGTTCCTGCAGGAATAGTTTATTATGCCATTTGGGAACCAGAACTTGTTTATGTAATATTTGATGCAAATAATTCTGATGTTATTGGTACTTTGGGCCGTGTTACTGGTCGTGTGGGTGAGAATGTTGTTATTTGGTCAGAAAACTATTCTGCTATTGGATGGAAATTCATTGGCTGGTCAAAAAACAAAAATGCATCTATTGCAGATTATATCGCTGGAAACACAATGCGTGTTGAAATCAGTGAAATAGTAATAAATGAACTTGACGAAAACACAATTACTCTTTATGCAATTTGGGAAATTGTTTATGTTGAAATAACTTTCAACTATAACGGCGGAAGCGGCGCACTAACAACCAAGCAATTTCAAGCAGGAAAGGTTACATATATAGATGATGACAATTTCTTTGAAGCCACTTTTACTAATTATGCTGTTGTTGGTTGGAGTTATGACCCATCAGAAAAAAATCCAGACAAAATATTTTCAAAAGATAATCGATGGTTTTATGCTGACCCAGAATTAAAATATGTCTATATGATTTGGGAGCCAGCAAACATGCTTGTTTCCTTTAACACAAGCGGAGCATGGCGCAATGGAGCAACATTTAATGTTTCTAGTACTTTTGTAAGATATGGCTCGACGTATACGATTGATTTTAGCCAGTTTGTAAACGTTAGACGATCAACAACAAGCGGCGGAGATAACTTGATCATGAAGGGGCTTGCTATCTCGGGTGGCGACGGCACAATTTATACTTCAAATAATAATGTTATTACTGTTTTAAAAACTACAACTTTTAACATTGTTTACTATCAAGACTACGAATCAGTTGTGGTTGAATATCAAAGACCATATGTTTACAACTCAACATTAAGACGTGATATTTACTTAGCGGATGATGACTTCACTCTGCTTGATAGAACGCATATGTTTTATTCTCTTACAGGTTATAGTTTGAGCCAAGTTGGTGAAGTGCAATATTTTATTGACAGCACATATAATCTTCCAGGCGGAACGATTTTATATGGACAATGGGATGCAAAACTGGTTAACGTTGTGCTTGAAACCTTTAATGCAGAAAATGGAACACATTCTGTTGGCACAGAGCAAGTTTATGCAGGCGATATGTTTGCAGGACCAGATATTAATTTTGATACATTTGGAATAGAATTAAGATTTGAGTGGTGGACTTTCAATTATGAAAGATATACAACTCCAAGTGCACGTTATTATCCATATTCTCCAATAGAAATTTAGACGTTTATACATTAGATAAGAAAGGTTATTTAGAAAACGGTGTTCCAACAATAAAACTTTATGCTGTGTTTAACGATGAGGCGGCAATCTTCCATTTCATTTCAAGTCAGGAAGGGGCGGAATATTGGGAGACAATTTCAATTTATGTGGGACAAGAAACTCCTGTTCCTATGGTTTTTCCAGCATATGATAAACTTACTTTCCTTGAGTGGTGGGTATCTAATCAGTCTGTCGGTTATATCAACGGCAACATGCTTTATGCTGAAAATCAAGGTGAAACCTATGTTTATGCACAATGGCAAATTGATGACGTTGTAATCTCTTATGTCAACAACGAGACAGGGGCTACAATAATTAGAACTTATGCACCAAATACACAGATTGAGTTGCCTACTCATCATGAGTTTTATCCAGAAGAAGTGGACGGATGGGAATATTGGTACGATTGGGAAAGCCAAGGCTTTGGAAACAAAAGTTTGGGTATTTATGCTTGGCAAGACGGGACCACAGGAACAATTTTCCAAGCAGGACCAATGATGGAACCGCATGAAAATTTCAATGTTGGCTGGAACGATATTACACTAACTGCCGAATGGGCAACACCAATGGAATATTTTAATTTTTACTATTGGGATTGGCCTGGACCGTCTGTTAGTTGGCAGGGACCTCATGATTATGACCATGATGTTATAATTCCAAAGATTTTCTATGGCAGAGAAGTTGAAGTTATTACAGGAAGTGGTTTTGCAAATTTTGATATGATGAGAAAAATAATACTGCCAAATACAATCAGGGTTATAAGAGAGCATGCTTTCTATAATTGCAAAAATTTGGAAGAAGTTCTTTATGATGGTGCGCAAATAAATGAAATACACGAGTACGCTTTTTATGGCTGTTCCAGTTTGATTTCTTTTAATGGAGGACATAATGTTAATGATATACGTGAGTGGGCGTTTGCCGGATGCTCATCACTGCGGGAAGTCTTCTTGGGTGGGGGAGTAAATACAATTCAACAGGGAGTTTTTGCAAACTGTAATTCTCTTACAAACATTAATTTTGCACCAAGTTATATCGGAGCTCTAGCATTCGCTAATTGCTACGAACTTCAATATATAGATTTATCACAAGCATATTATATTGACTTGGGTGCTTTTACAAATTGCAAAATGCTTAACGGTCCACTATATTTAAATAATGTAAATATGATTGGAGCCATGGCATTTTCTGGCTGCGAAAATCTTCGAGATGTATATTTGCTAGGTTGGCAGTTGTGGGAAGTAGGCATAAATGCTTTTGCAGGCACTAATGCAAATATTTATATTCGAGACATTGGTGCAGAAAGAGACCTGCCAGAAGGTTGGCGACCTGGCTGGTATGATGCAAGTTGCAATATATCTTGGGGATAGTGGTAGGAGGTGAAATATGGCAAATACAATAGACAATGTTAATGAAGTAGTAACCAACACTGCAGTTAAGCAAACTGCTATTAAATCAACAACTTAAAACTACAGTGAAAAAAACAGTTGCTAGCAAAGCAGCAAAACCAAAAACAAGCAAACCAAAGGCTCCAGTTGTGCCAAGTTTTATTAGTCTAAAAAATGTAAACAAAACACACTTTAACAGCAAAGACAGCCAAGTTCCTGCACTGAAGAATATAAACCTTGAATTGCCAAGCACAGGTTTTTATCTGATAACTGGTGAAAGTGGAAGCGGTAAAAGTACGTTGCTTAGCATCTTGGCTGGGTTTGATAAAATTGACAGCGGCAATTTTGTTGTTAATGGAGTAGATTTTAGCAAATTCAAACAAAGGGATTTGGATCAATGGAGAAACTTTGATACGGCCTATGTGTTTCAAGATTTTAACTTGATTTCTGATTATAACGTTGCGGATAATATTAGAATTGGAAAAAACTTTCAGGGTGAAGATTGCTCAGATGAAGAGATTACTAAAGTTTTAGCAGACGTTAAACTTAAAGGCTTTGAAGAACGTATGCTAAATGACCTTTCTGGCGGCGAAAAACAAAGAGTTGCAATTGCACGTGCTCTTGTACGAAAACCAAAGGTATTGTTTGTAGATGAGCCATCGGCACAACTTGACAAAGTAAATGCTCAAAAAATATTAGAGATGCTAAAGAAAATTTCTAAAGAAGTTTTAGTTTTGTGTGTAAGCCATGATATAGATTTAATTCAACAGTATGCAGACCGTTGGTTACGCCTTAGCAATGGTAAACTTACGGTAAACCGTAAAATTACACAAAAAAGAAAAAAGGGCAAAGCTACAGCAAAATTAAAAAAAATAACAAAGCCAGCGAAGTTGCCAGAGCCTGCTGTCGAACCGATACAGCGAAAAGTTGTTCACAAACGCAAGCACCTTATTAATATTGGTACCAATAATGTGATAAAGAGGAAAGGCAGAGTTTTTAGCTTGGTGCTGCTGTCAAGCATTGCACTATTATTCTTTTCTATATTTTATCTGCTTTCGGGATATAACTCATATTCGGCTTTGGCACAAAGCATATTAGATGAAAAACCTGCATATGTGGCTTTTTCGGGGGACGGTATAACAAATGCAAATTATAAAAATATTTCTGACGAATTTGATAATTTATATTTTTATAGATATGCAAATGTTGATTGGCAATGCGGTGTTGCTGGACTCATTGAAATTCCTGCACCGACATCAAACAACAAAGGCAACAGCAATATTTTTGGTCAAAAAATTTGTTGGAAGGCAAATATCCAATACTAACCGAGGCAAATGGGTTTAACATAGTTATAACGGATTATCTTGCTAATGAGATTATTGAAGGAAGACTGGATTTATACGACGAAGGCGGACTTAATCTTGTTTATGCACTTACGGCTGGCGATATAATTGGTAACAGCATCTTATCGGTTAATAATATTTATTTAACTGTTTGCGGTGTTGTTCAAACGGATTATATGCTGTATGAAAGTGCATTGCTAGGCACAATGGAGCACAATAAATTTGTTAATAATTTGCAGTCTGTTTACAAAGTTATTCATGCAGCCACAGGTTTTATAAGTTTCTTTGCTGGGTATACCGGTATCAATATTATCGAAGATGCGCAGGTTGTAATTACAGGCTTGGCGTCATATGATGCAACACTAACATTAGAAAGTTATATCGGCACCAAAACGGTATTAGAGTTTGGGTCGAACGATGTTTTTAGCGGTAGGTTATCACCAAGAAATAATTGTTTCACTTGATATTTATGCAGAACTCATAAATAACTCAAGTTCAAATGACACAATGAGTTTCAATCTTTGCGGCGGAAACAATTTAACATATAAAGTTGTGGGAGTTCTTCAAAGTGAAGCAGGCGATCCTTCTGTTGTTATTTTCTCATCTTATGATTTTAAAGAAAAAACAAACAACATTGTTAGCGAAACCATTTTTCCAATAACGATGCTAACAGTTAGTGCAACATCACTTAATGCGCAAACCTTGCAAAATTTAATTTATACATTAGAAACAAAATATAGCATTAATGTTCAAAGTGCTTCATTTGATTTTATACAAGAGTTTTCCCAAAAGATGGATATTTTAAAAAGCACTTTTACCGTTTTCGGAATTATTTCGCTGGTGTTTGCAGGTGTGCTTCTTTATAACTATATTACTATGATAATTACAGACAGAAAAAAAGACATTGGAATTATCCGTTCACTTGGTGCAACATCAAAAGACATATCATTAATTTTGTTTACAACGGTTATGATAATATTTGTTTCGTGCTTCTTTCTATCTGCGGTGTTTACAACTGTTGCAGGATTTATGATTAACACATTTGTAATTGCAAGCATGGATATAGCGTTTAACATAGTGGCACTAAGTTGGGATTTATATTTAATTTTGCTTGCGTGCAATTTAGCAGTTTGTGTAGTTGCGGGTTTAGTTCCTATAATCAGATATTCAAAACAAACTCCTCAGCAACAACTTAAAAGATAAATAAAACCCCAGAGTATCTCTGGGGTTTTAATTACCTCTCAACGAACCTTTTTATTCGAATGGTGATATAATGCAGATGCTTTAATCCAGCTTAAACTGTTTTAATTTTAAATAAAAAACAACAAACAACTCAGAATGTGGTATGATTTAGTCAAGGTGAATAAATGAAAGAAATAAAAAAGCGGGCTGATACGCCAATAAGAGAAATTCAGGTAAAAGGGATGTTAAAGCTTTTCAAACTATTCTCAATGAAGGGAGAGTTTAATTTAGAGAAACATCGCAAGTCAACCTTTATTGGAATGAAGTTTGCTTGCGGAAAGCCAACCAAGGATGTTGACATAATGATATCGGAGTGGCAAAAATATAAAACCGTTTTATACACGCCAAAGCAGGTGGTAGATGAAAAATTCATAATAATATATCTTCATGGCGGCGGTTACATATTTAATAATACAGATTCATATACAGGGTATGTATCGCGTTTGGCGCATGAAACAAAAATAAAATGCTATAGCTTTTCTTATCCTTTAGCCCCAGAAAATCCATACCCTATGGCGGTGGAAGCAGTTTTTGGTTTTTATAGAAATCTTATTGAAAAGGGTGTGGACCCATCGAAGATAATTTTTGCAGGAGACAGCGCTGGTGGAGGTTTATGTCTTTCTGTTGTAAATAAAATTCAAAAATCAAAAGTTCAAATGCCTTGCATGCTACTTTTGTTTTCGCCTTGGACAGATTTAACCAATAGTGGCGAAAGCATAAAAAACAATATTAAAAAGGATGCAATTTTAACACCAGAACTATTGGATATCGCTTCTAAAATGTACAGAGGAGAGAATAACCCAAAGAATCCGGGGATATCACCGCTATTCGACAGTTACAAAAATTATCCTCCTGTGTTTTTGCTTGCTGGAAGTGAGGAGATATTGTTGTCAGACAGTGACAGACTTTATGATGTGCTAATAAAATATAATGTTGATGTTCACTATACTGTGTGGGAGGATATGCCGCATGCTTTTATTGTTGGACACCGTTGGTTTAAAGCAACAAATGATGTTTTTGCAGAGATTAAAAACTTTATTTATAAGAGAATTAATTTGTGAAAAAAGCCACAACAAAGCCGCTTTACTTATTAGTAAATGGCAAAATAAAAAAGCCGTAAGGCCTTTTTTAATTGGCTCCCCGAGTGAGTTAACAACCGAACACTGCTACCTTGAATTTGCTTGTTAAATTCAGTTAAATTAAGTTCAAGCTTCTCTTTACCGCCACGAACATTATATAAAATTATAACTTTGTCATCGAAGAGAAATATTTTGTTTATAAAAGTATCAATTAAGCGGGCCTGGAAATCGACATCTTCCGTATCACTGTTTTTAAATTGCTGAAACCAAAACAATATTTTGTTTTCACTTAATTCTTCTTCTCCAAAATTTGCTTTATTTTAAGACTTGATTCTACAATTGCTTTTTCATTTTCTAATTCGATTAAGCGCTCTTTGGTTGTATCGGTAATAATTCCTTGCTCAATTGCTTTTAATATTCCTGCTAAAGATTTATTAATATCTTTTAACTGCTTGTCTAACCTTATTATATCAGTTTTATCTTGACGTTCTTTTTTGTTAAACAAATAAACTTCTTGTGCTGCTTGCTTTAAAATATCATCTTGTAAAATATGATCGATTGTAGCCTTTATAATAAACTTTTCTAAAAATTCTTTAGATATGGTTTTTTTGGCGCAGCTCTTCAGATTCTTTTTTTGTTTATTACATTTATAATAATTATAGATTTTACCTAATCGGTTAGTTCCGCTTTCGCCAAACATTAAAGTTTCGCATTCCCCGCAAAAAAGTTTACCAGATAATAAATAACTTTCTTTAGGTCTAGTTCCGCCCTTATACTCTTTATTTTTTTTCATTTTAGTTTCTACCTTTTGAAAAACATCCTTTGAAACAATTGCCGGAATTATATTTTCAATCTCTACGCCTTCACACATAAGAGTGCCAATATATTTTTTATTATTAAGTATATATAAAAGAGTGTTTTTCACAAAAGGTTTGCCAAGATTGTTTTTTATACCCTGGCTGTCTAATTCCTTTTTTATACTTTCAATTGTGAAACCATTAGCATAGCGATCAAATATTTGTATAACTATTTTTGACGTTACTGGATCAATAATATATTTTTTATCAATAATTTTGTAGCCATAAGGAATGTAACCGCCGCAGAAATTGCCGGCTGCTATATTTAGCTTTTGGTTTGATTTTACTTTTTGTGATAAATCGGCAGAAAAGAATTCTGCATAACCCTCAAGAACACTTTCAAGCAAAATGCCTGCCGGATCATCAGTTATTCTTTCTTTGGCCGAAAGAACTTTAACACCATTCTTTTTAAGGATGTTTTTGTTTGTTGCGCTGTCATACCGATTACGAGCAAAACGGTCAAATTGATAAATAGGGACAAACTGAAATAGTTTTTTTTTGCTGTCTCGCAGCATTCGCTGAAACTCGGTGCGGTTGTCATTGCGGCCAGTAAAGGCCCTATCAATATAAGTATCAATAATTTTTAAGTTTTGAGATTTAGCAAAAGCAGTGCATTCCAAAACCTGAGCCTCAATACTTTGCTCAGTTTGTTTATCGCTTGAATATCTTGCATAAATTACTGCATTATTGTTCATTGAACAACCTCTTAAAGAACTCTGCCTATAACATAAAGTTCATCTCTATTTTCAATTATAATGTCTTTATATTTTTTATTGTAGGAACTTAAAATGAGTTTGCCATTAATATGTTTTACTGCCTTGCATAAAACATTGCCTTGATAAAAGAAGATGCCTACATCACCATTTTGAAGGTCAACTTTATCTCTTACAAAAACAATTTGATTGTCATCAATTTTGGGCTCCATGCTATCACCCTGAACTTTAACACAGAAAGTAGCAGTAATTGGCGGATTTGCAAATTCAACAAGTTCATAATCTTCATTATCGGCAAAATTGCCATTGCCTGCAAAGTTCGCCTGTGCAAAGAGTTTTAATGTCCTTATTTTCTCATCAGACTTAAAACCAAGTTGAGCTTTAATTATATTTTTAAGTGTTTGTTTTTGCCGCAGGTCAAACTTCTCAATGTCATTTAAAAGTTCCAAATCTTTCGAATTGTTTTCATAAGATTCCTCACCATATAATTTGTTAATTGAAACATCTAGTATTTCGCTTATTGCTTTTAAAACTTCAATTGTTGGTGAATAGGCACCTTGTTCCCAACGAGAAACATTTGATCTGTCAAGTTGAAAGCCATATCGGCTATTTAGCATATATATTAACTCAATTGATTTTAAGCCTTTAAGTTCTCTAAACTTTTTTATATTTGATCCTAATTGTTTTTTTAAAAATCTTTCATCTACCATAGTGTTAATATAGCACTCTTTTTTGGTTTTGTATATACAAATTGCACGAAAAGTTGAGTAAAACTCAAATAATTTTTAGAAAAGACATAAATTTAGTTGACATGTTGAGTTTATCTCACTAATATTATGAATATATGTTGAGTTCTACTCAACAAAACATAAGGAGATGAATTTGTGCAAGATTTTAACTTAGGGCAACGAATTAAAGAATACTTACAAAAAAATAACATTACTCAAAAACGACTTTGCCAAATCCTTTGCTGTGATGATGCAAAAGTAAGCCGGCTTTTAAACAAAGAAAGCAACAAAATGTCGGCAATAACCTACGGGAAAATTTGCAAAGGGTTGGGTTTAAGTTTTGATTATTTTTTGAAGGAGGAATGAGTATGCAAACAGCCGCTGAAAAAACAGTTTTAGATTATCTAAGTGCAGATGAAAAAAAACTTTTGTTAAAACCTTTGGTATCGGTTATTAAAAAATTCTATGAGAATCCCGCTAATCAAAAAGCCTATAAAGAATGGGAAGAAAAATTAACAAAAGGAGGGAATAGCAATGCCAATGAAATTTGAAGTCTACGTTAATGGCAAGTTAGTTTTTGACACAAAAAATGAGTTGGAACTAAAAGCTGTAAAAAGAGTTTTGGATGCGTTAAAAATTGATTGCCAAATAACAGTTATTTGCTAAGGGCGAGCATTAAAAGCCCTTCCAATGCCTTAGCGAACGCAGTCCCCACCAAAATGTGATTTGACTGGATGCAGCGTTAAGGCCTACGCAGGAGGCGAAAGGAAATACAGTTGCTATGAATAGACTTGTCTTCCCACACTGTAACCAGGTGCAATTACCGGCTCCTGCAACCAATAAAAAAGGAGAAATAGAGTTGAAACAAAGAACAATTAAATCAAAAATAATAATCAGCACGCTACTAATTCTGGCAGTGTTTTCAGTGTTTTTAAGCGTATCATGTTTGTTTCCTTCAACGCCTTTTAAAGCTGATAGTGGCAGCCTTGTTTTTAATGAACCAATTACAACGCCTTTTGGAACAGATATGGTTTATATCTTATCTCAAGACAATGAAAATGTTTATGCAGGTGGTGCGAATGGTAAGTTTGCAGTTTATGATAAAGAAGCAAAAGAATTTGGATCACTTATCGCAACACCATTTGGAACTCAAATAATTTATTCTATAGTTCAAGATAACAAGAATGTTTTTGTAAGTGATTTATCTGCTAAGTTTGCAATTTACAATAAAGAAGCCCAAGCATTTGGTTCGCTCATAGCAACACCGTTTGGAACTGGAATAACTTATACTTTATCGCAAGACAATGAAAATGTTTATGCAGGCGGTGCACAGGGCAAGTTTGCAATATGTGATAAAGGAACTCAAAAATTTGGCTCTCTTATAACCACACCATTTGGAACTAACTCAATATTTTGTTCAATTCAAGATAATGAAAATGTTTATGCAGGCGGGGCAAACGGAACGTTTGCAATTTACAATAAAGAAGCACAAGCGTTTGGTTCACTTATAGCAACACCGTTTGTTGGAACTAACTCAATTCAAAGTTTGGAAGAAGATAATGAGAATGTTTATGCCGGTGGCTTAAATGGTCTTTTGCAATTTATGATAAAGAAGCAAAAGCATTTGGTTCACTTATACCAACACCATTTAAGACAAACTCAATCATAAAATTGTTAAAAGATAAAGTTAATGAAAATATTTACGCACTTAGCAACACGGGCGAACTTGCAATTTACAATAAAGAAACAAAAACCTTTGGCTCTTTTATAACTAACCCTTTTAAATCCACAACAATTCGAGCAATTATAAATGACGAAAATAATATTTATGCAACTGGTGCAGCAAGTGGGTTTGCAGTTTTACAGTTGCCGCAAACACAGCAAGAAATAAAATATCCTGTAAATTTCTATGACAAAGAAAATAATTTAATAGCAACACAAGAAGTAGTTGAAGGGAGTCCAGTTTCTAGTTTTCCTACCGCACCAAGTTATACCGACCTTGTGGCTAGTGGTTGGCTTAGAAGCGATGGCAAAGCATTAACTGACCCTATAACAGAACCTACAAATTTTTATGCACAATATAGTGTGCAGCAAATGTTAGTTCAGTTCCGCACTTATGCTGAAGGTTCAAATGGCACTTCAATATCATATTTTGAAACTGACAAAGGCAATACAATAAGTATTGCAGATTTCCCAGTAGCACCTTCACGAACTGGTTTGGTTTTTACTCATTGGGCTTACCTTGTTAGTGGAAATTATGTTACTGTGCAAAACACAGACACTTTCCTAGCAGACAAAAGCTTAACTTTTTATGCTTTCTATGATGCAGCAACAACTGTTTATATTTACTCTGCTGGGTATAACAAAACAATTCAAATACCTGTTGGCACAAATTATAAATCAATCACAGTTCCCTGTGGTGCAAGAAGGTTATTATAGGTCTTGGAACACTGGCCGTTGGGCAACACAAGCACAGTATGAGAATTCCGTTCCAACTTCACAATGGGCTACATTTAGCATAAGTGATACACTGCCAAGCAATGCTTACTATGCAGAAATTTATTTTAATGATTATGCTTTAAACTCTCTTAACCTTAGAGATATAGACAGCACACTAATTCAAAAAGTTTACTATACCGACACATTGCCTGGCACATTGCCAACTCCAGAAATTATAGAAGAAGGCTGCATGTTCTATGGTTGGTTTACCTATGACGGCGAACCGCTTAATTACCGAAATGTTTTTGAGCGCAACATTAAAGACTATTATGCAGTTTATAAATACTCAGCACTTGAATTCAAGTTCAATTATGCTGATTCGCCAGAGTTGTTTAAATTATTAATGACTTACTTAACAACAGGAAAAACACCTGAAAAATATTTTTTAATTGAAAATGCCTTTGGCGGAATTATGGGCGAATTCAGAGGCGCAGATTTTGAATTTGAAGTTGTTAACATTGGGCTAATGCACGGCACAAGTAACAAATGCATTATTTTGCGTGTTACATCAGAAGAAGGCATTGCTGCTTATAAAATTTCAACCGAATGGGAAGAACAGCCGTTTATTTTAATTTTTAACAAGTTTAGAGTTCTACGAAAACGTATGGCTATTGGCTTTGGGGTTATTGGCAAACCTCGATAAGCGCACGTTTGCCAGTTGAAGAATCAGACAGTCTATTTGACTGGTTAAAGTTGATTAGTGGCGGCAGTGCGGCTGGCAGCAACAACAATGGAAATCCGCCGGCACAAACAACTTCAACAAGCGGTGCGATAAAGCCGGAAATCATTGTAACAAATACAGACATTGCTATTTTAGCAGCAGCAGGTGTCGGGCTAATAGGTTTATTTGCGCTGATTATGAAAGGAAATAAAAGGAGAAGGAAATGAGAAAAAAAATAATAACAATCAGCATTGCATTTCTGCTAGCAATAACAAACTTTATTTTGGCGCCTGCAATAACTATCAGAAATTATATTAAACAAGGTAGTGATAACAACGTGCTTTTGCCGCCATGGGATTAAGCGCCTGCTACGGTTAACTTAAGCACTGATAATGGCGGCGCTTATGATGATGAAAATAAACAAATATTGACATCGGCTGGTAATCCAATTTTTTACAGTGCAGATTATGATTTATGTTTTGAGGTTGGACCGAACAACAATGTTAAACCGATTATTATTTCCTCTACGCAATCTCCAACAGTGTTTGATAAGGAAAACGATAGATATGTCGGTTTAGGCAATGAAACGCTTAAAATATGGACTGACAGTTTTAACAATCCTCATTTAACCTATAGCGGAAACGATGTTGCGGCAGCACTAGATATGCGCCCAAATAGAGAGGTTTATTTAGTTGAAACCAAAGCTGGCAAGAAGGTTTTTCTGTATCGAGAAGAAAAAATACAAAATGGCTGGGAAAAGTTTTGGGGCTATCCGAAAGAATATAACTATTTGAACTTAAATTTTCAAATGGTTAATTTAAATGATTATAAAACAGTTACACAGCAAAATGCAGTAAGTATTGGAATGTATATTTTAGGCGGACTTTCATTCCTAGGCGGTGTAATAATATGTGCTACCGGCAATCCCTTAGGAACAGCCTTAATTGCAGGTGGTTGTGCTTTAATACTTGGAGGATCTCTTGTTGCGGTAGATGTTATAAAAACTATAAATTCATTTACTGTAAAAGAACTTGAGGATCGGATGACCTACGCAACAAAGCATCCTTGGCCGAACTTAATGGATTACTCAACCGATTTGCCTGTTTTAACAATGGATCTAGAACCTGTGTATATTAACCCAGTAACAAAGCAACTTGTAACTTGGAAATGCTACGCAATTTTTAATCTTCTAAGCGGCTTGCCATATTTCTACGATGAAGAAAGCAGCATTGTTTATACATGGGATGGAAACGATCAATCTTTAAACCTTAAAGATGGCATTTTAACCAATGCATTTTCAATAACTGCAATTATGGAATCTGACATTGAGTATCGAATGTCAACGACTGTAGATGGCAAATTTGACATCATAATTTTAGTTGATGAATTTGGCAATCAATTATTAATAAATGGCGATAGCGCAGAAGGCATAGCCAGACCTACAATAACCCCTAAAGAGTATGATGAATTAGTTTACTCTACATCTTTATTGAAAGCCATTGGCGACTGGTTCAAAGAAATAGGCAAAGGTATTGCTAACTTTTTCAATGGTGTTTGGACTGCTGCAAAAATTGCCTTTGTAGTTGGAGTTGTTCTTGTCGTAACCTTAATAATTTCGTTAATCGTAAAAATTTGGCAGCACTCCTGTTAACAGTAGCAAAAGAAAACGATACTAGCCGCCGAAATTATAACAAAAGGAGGAAATAGTTATGAGATTCAGATTAAGAGTTTGGCACATTGTTCTAGTTGTAGTTCTTTGCGTGTTTACATCTTTTATGGTTGACCTTGCAACAAATCCGATATTTGCAATTGCATTGCTTGGCAAATATCCAGAGCAATTAATTATTAAGTTTGGCAAATTACTTGGCGGCAACTGGGCACCGCTTGGCAGCTTTGTATTTTGGCTTACAGAAGCCTATTTGATATGGATTGCATATTGCTTAATTTCAAAGCTGATTAAATCTGTGCGCAATCAATGGAAAACGGATAATAAAAGCAAGGGGAAAAAGTGGTAGTTATGCAACAAACACAAGATATTGAAAAGAAAGCAACGCAGGAAACCCGCCGTTATTATTGGCCGGGCGTTTGGCTTGGTATTGCAGCATTCTGCGTTGCCGGACTTGTGTTGTATTGCTCATTAAAATTTAAAAATAATACTGCTTTAGTTCTATGTGCTGTTGCTGCGGTTGCGAAATAATTATTTTAACTCCTGGTTGTTCGTATTTTTTGTATTGGATGGCTTAAATATATTCTTTTTATTGCTGCAGTTAGTTTATTCTTTGTTCTCCTGCAAGCAGAAAGTGATTTTGTGCTTGCGGTATGGCATGCAGCGGTGCCGCACTAATTGCGATAGGCTTGTTTGTTTATACAGTTTGCACAATAATGCTTGTTTATTGGTATATAGGCAAAACAAACGAAAAGCGGGATAAAGATAAAGAGTTGCAAGGAATAGTTTTCTTTGAAGGCCCGCTAAGGTTCGGAAAAGCACAGACTGCGGGCAAACAATGATTGCGCACTCTCAAGCAATGTGGGAAAAGTTAAATATAGAAAAAAACTATATGACACTCTAACCGCAAAAGGCAGAAAGTTATCAAAAGAAGAAACTTCGGGATTATGCCCAAGTAACTGAATGCGTAGATTTTTGGACTAAACATGATGACTTGATTCCATGCTTAGCAAGCACTGTTCCTCTCTTGCATAAGGAACGAACGAAGAACTATCCTGTTTCAGCAGAACATCTTTGCAAATAGAAAAACTGCCATATTTTACGGACCTTTTGTTAGATGAAGTAGGTTCGATTATTGACATAATGTTGCATAAGATAAATCCTCAAGGTAAAAAGAAACAGCACGTTTCTAGGCAGACTTTTTTTGTAACGGAGTTCTTATCGGCTGCTGCGAACAAGATGCCGATGGCGGTTTAGTTTATCTTCGCCGTTCAATGGCCTTCCGTAAACTTGAACTTGGTCAAACCTGGATAATGAAACCTCAAAAATTGTTAGAGCGCTTTGACAAATTAAAAAAAGAAAATTCATGGCAAACATGAATCCACCAGTAGAGCCTTGCAGATAAGTTAATTGCTTTATCAGATATAGATTTGAAAAATTGGTTTCAGACAATTAAAACATATTCGTTTCGGCGGCGAAAACGAATGATGAAGTTAAGCGGTGAGGTAATCTGAAATTGTTCCGCAGCACTAGATTATGACGCCGACCCTTTCAAACTGGCTGCAGTGTAAAGACAAGAAGCCACGATATGACAAGTTTAAAGATGACATAATCGAGCCTGAACGCAGGGCTAATATAATCACGGCTAAAAATTATGCAACACGAATTAGGCTCAAATGAGAGAGCAAAAGAAAAAGCGGAGCAAGCAGCAAACAAAAATGAAACGGAGGTGCTACAGCATGAATGAAAACAACAGCTAGTCTTTACGGCCTGCTCTGGTTCGAGTTGACCAACGTTTAAGTTATGCATCACGTAATTTTTATGGCGAAATAACAGCCTTTTGTAATGCAAATAAACTGTGCTTTGCAAGCAACGGACACTTTGTAGAACTTTACAAAGTAAGTGAGCGCACTGTTTCCGAATGGATTCACCCAACTTGTAGAAACGGGTTATATACGACTTGAATTTAGAAAGCGAAAGCGGTTTTTAGTGCCTTGGTAATTGCCTGAATCTACTACGAAGAAATCTTCTATGATAGAAGAAAACTTCCACCCAGCCACGAAGAATTCTTCACCATACTAATAAAAGATTATAAATCTCTTTCTAAAGAAAGAGAGAGTGCGCCCGCTCAAGCACAAATATTTATTAAGCCAACGCGAGCAGGTTAAAGCCTATGCAACCGAAAATAAAATTGCTGTTAATTGCGAGAAATTTTCTATCACTATGAAAAAACGAACTGGGCAAAATAAAAAACTGGCAAAGTTCGCTCTGCACTCTGTGGCAGGCCCGTGAACCCGACTTTACTGGAACTTCGGCACCGCCGCCGAATTCAGAAACATCTGCAGCAGAATCGGCGAAAAAAGAAAAATTGCGGGATGAACTAATAACACAGCAGATTTATCAAAAGCACTAGAAAATAGCGAGTTTCGGGAGACAGACAAACAAGTTCGTAATTTAACTTTTGAAATTGGCTTACGAACACACAAGGGCGAGGATGTAACTGAATTGCAAAAGCAACTTGATGCGGCTATGCAAAAAAGAACTGAAATGCTTGCTTATTTCAGTCAGCAATCAAAAAATCCTGCTGTTATAAAAACACACTTTTACACGAAAGAACAGTTTAACAGTCTGATTGATGACTTAGATGCAGTTGATTTTTAAGAGGAGGAACAAATGAAAACAACTGATAAAAAAGAAGTTTGGAAGTTTTACCACGAAGAGGGGCTATTTAGTTTCAAACAAGGGCCGTTGGTTCTCACCAAAACAATGCAGGAATTAAAGACTTAAAGACCTAATAACAAAGGTTATCTAAGGGCTGAACTTAATTGCCGGAGAGCGCCGATTCCTATTATACATATAACAGTTGTTGCTTTGTTTGGAGATAAGAACGGAAAATTCATTGAAGGCAACAGCCTGATTGACAAAGGACTAAGCATCGACCATTTGAATAGATGTAAAGTAAACTGCATCTCAAACCTTGAAATTGTAACACCAAGAAAACTGCATTCGCCGATTTCGCACACTTGAAGAAATTGGATTATAAAAGGAGAAAATATGAAATACCAATATAATTTTATTAATGAATTACTAGTTGACAGTTTTGCAGGCGGTGGCGGTGCAAGCACAGGCATTGAACTTGTAATTTCACGCATAGTGATATTGCCATAAACCACGTATATAAGGGCAATACAAATGCACGAGCAAAACCATCCACCTGGCATTATTGCGAGAATGTTTTTGATGTTGACCCAGTTGAAGCAACAAGGGCGCCCAGTTGGTTTATTTTGCTTAGCTTCAGACTGCACACTTTCAAAAGCGAAAGGCGGCAAGCCTGTTAAAAATAAGGAGTTTGGCAATGATTGTTGAATGGGCAAAACAAAAAGTTAAATGAGTAATAATGCTTGAAAATGTTGAAGAATTTAAAACATGGGGTCCGATTGATGATGCCGGACAACCGATTAAAGAACGCAAAGGCGAAACTTTAATGAGTTTGTAAATGCGTTAAAAGACTTGGGCTATGTGGTTGAATGGAAAGAATTAAAGCCTGCGATTATGGCGCACCGACAATCCGCAAAGATTTTTTTGATTGCCCGTTGTGCGACAATCAACCAATTGTTTGGCCAGAAGCAACACACGGCAAAGGCTTACTGCCTTACCGAACCGCTGCAGAAATAATTGATTGGAGCATCCCTTGTAAATCTATCTTTGACCGCAAAAAGCCATTAAGCGAAAATACAATGAAACGCATTGCAAGAGGTTTAAAGAAATTTGTGTTTGATAATCCTAAACCTTTCATTGTCAAGTAAACCATACCTCAAGCGGAAGTTTCGGACAAAGTATTAACAGCCCATTAAATACAATAACAACAAAAAACGGTTATGGTTTAGTTCAGCCTTCTTGCTTGGCACCTATAATTGCGAATAACAATTTTGAAAATGCTGGAGCCTTCGGTTGATTCTCCGCTAAACACAGTTACTTCACAAAGCAATCGCAACTGCTAATAACACCTTGTATGATTCAAACAGGCTATGGCGAAAACAAAGCAGCAAATCAAAAAGCCTAGAATTCTTGATTTACATAAACCATTGAACACAATTCCTTCAACGTGCAAAGCCGCTTTAGTTGCTCCTATTGTATGCCAATACCATACCGAAACAAAGAACGAAGATGCACGTGTCAAATTAGAGAATCCGCTAAATGTTATTGACACAAACCCAAGATACGCATTAGCAACCGCTTTTCTAAGCCAAAGATATGGAACAGAGAAAGGACAAGAAGTCGACCAAGAGGCAGCGAACTTGAAAAGCCATTGCCGACAGTTACAGCAGCAGACCATAACCAAGTTGTAACCGCAAGTTTCATTGAAAGGCAGTTTGGCACATCCAATGTAAGCACAAGATAGATGAACCGCTAGCAACAATAACAACACAGATAAATCCCGCCTTATGCAAGCCTTTCTTAAAAAATACTTTGGCACCATAAGCGGACAGAACCTTAAGTTTTGATTATTTTTGAAGGAGGAATGAGTATGCAAACAGCCGCTGAAAAACAGTTTTTGATTATCTAAGTGCAGATGAAAAAGACTTTTTGTTAAAACCTTTATCGGTTATTAAAAATTCTATGAGAATCCCGCTAATCAAAAAGCCTAAAAGAATGGGAAGAAAATTAACAAAAGGAGGAATAGCAATGCCAATGAAATTTTGAAGTTCTACGTTAATGGCAAGTTAGTTTTTGACACAAAAAATGAGTTGAACTAAAAAAGCAAAAAGAGTTTTTCGGGATGTGCGTTAAAAATTGATTGCCAAATAACAGTTATTTGCTAAGGCGAGCATTAAAGCCCTTCCACGTCTTAAGAACCCAGTCCCACCAAAATGTGATTTGACTGGATGCAGCGTTAAGGCCCATGCAGGAGGCGAAAGAAATACAGTTGCTGAGAATAGACTTGTTCTCCCCACACTGTAACCGGCAATTACCGGCTCCTGCAACCAATAAAAAAGAAATAGAGTTGAAACAAAGAACAATTAAATCAAAAATAATAATCAGCACGCTACTAATTCTGGCAGTGTTTTCAGTAAGTTTTTAAGCGTATCATGTTTGGTTTTCAACGCCTTTTTAAAGCCTGATAGTGGCAGCCTTGTTTAATGAACCAATTACAACGCCTTTGGAACAGATATGGTTTATATCTTATCTCAAGACAATGAAAATGTTTATGCAGGTGGTGCGAATGGTAAGTTTGCAGTTTATGATAAAGAAGCAAAAGAATTTGGATCTTATCGCAACACCATTTGGAACTCAAATAATTTATTCTATAGTTCAAGATAACAAGAATTTTTTGTAAGTGATTTATCTGCTAAGTTTGCAATTTACAATAAAGAAGCCCAAGCATTTGGTTCGCTCATAGCAACACCGTTTGGAACTGGAATAACTTATACTTTATCGCAAGACAATGAAAATGTTTATGCAGGCGGTGCAGGCAAGTTTGCAATATGTGATAAAGAAGAAACTCAAAAATTTGGCTCTCTTATAACCACACCATTTGGAACTAACTCAATATTTTGTTCAATTCAAGATAATGAAAATGTTTATGCAGGCGGGGCAAACGGAACGTTTGCAATTTACAGTAAAAGAAGCACAAGGCTTGGTTCACTTATAGCAACACCGTTTGTTGGAACTAACTCAATTCAAAGTTTGGAAGAAGATAATGAGAATGTTTATGCCGGTGGCTTAAATGGTCTTTTTGCAATTTATGATAAAGAAGCAAAAGCATTTGGTTCACTTATACCAACACCATTTAAGACAAACTCAATCATAAAATTGTTAAAAGATAAAGTTAATGAAAATATTTACGCACTTAGCAAAACACGGGCGAACTTGCAATTTACAATAAAGAAACAAAAAACCTTTGGCTCTTTTATAACTAACCCTTTTTAAATCCACAACAATTGAGCAATTATAAATGACGAAAATAATATTTATGCAACTGGTAGCAAGGGGTTTGCAGTTTTTACAGTTGCCGCAAACACAGCAAGAAATAAAATATCCTGTAAATTTCTATGACAAAGAAAATAATTTAATAGCAACACAAGAAGTAGTTGAAGGGAGTCCAGTTTCTAGTTTTCCTACCGCACCAAGTTATACCGACCTTGTGGCTAGTGGTTGGCTTAGAAGCGATGGCAAAGCATTAACTGACCCTATAACAGAACCTACAAATTTTTATGCACAATATAGTGTGCAGCAAATATTAGTTCAGTTCCACCTATGCTGAAGGTTCAAATGGCACTTCAATATCATATTTGAAACTGACAAAGGCAATACAATAAGTATTGCAGATTTCCCAGTAGCACCTTCACGAACTGGTTTGGTTTTTACTGTTAGGCTTACCTTGTTAGTGGAAATTATGTTACTGTGCAAAACACAGACACTTTCCTAGCAGACAAAAGAAACTTTTTTATGCTTTCTATGATGCAGCAACAACTGTTTATATTTACTCTGCTGGGTATAACAAACAATTCAAATACCTGTTGGTACAAATATAAATCAATCACAGTTCCCTGTGGTGCAAGAAGGTTATTATAGGTCTTGGAACACTGGCCGTTGGGCAACACAAGCACAGTATGAGAATTCCGTTCCAACTTCACAATGGGCTACATTTAGCATAAGTGATACACCGTCAAGCAATGCTTACTATGCAGAAATTTATTTTAATGATTATGCTTTAAACTCTCTTAACCTTAGAGATATAGACAGCACACTAATTCAAAAAGTTTAGCTATACCGACATTGCCTTAGACATTGCCAACTCAAGAAATTATAGAAGAAGGTTGCATGTTCCTATGGTTGGTTTACCTATGAACGAAAACGAACCGCTTAATTACCGAAATGTTTTTGAGCGCAACATTAAAGACTATTATGCAGTTTATAAATACTCAGCACTTGAATTCAAGTTCAATTATGCTGATTCGCCAGAGTTGTTTAAATTATTAATACTTACTTAACAACAGGAAAACACCTGAAAAATATTTTTTAATTGAAAATGCCTTTGGCGGAATATAAGCAATTCAGAGGCGCAGATTTTGAATTTGAAGTTGTTAACATTGGGCCTAATGTACGGCACAAGTAACCAATGCATTATTTTGCGTGTTACATCAGAAGAAGGCATTGCTGCTTATAAAATTTCAACCGAATGGGAAGAACAGCCGTTTTATTTTAATTTTTTAACAAGTTTAGAGTTCTACGAAACGTATGGCTATTGGCTTTGGGGTTATTGGCAAACCTCAGTAAGCGCACGTTTGCCAGTTGAAGAATCAGACAGTCTATTTGACTGGTTAAAGTTGATTAGTGGCGGCAGTGCGGCTGGCAGCAACAACAATGGAAATCCGCCGGCACAAACAACTTCAACAAGCGGTGCGATAAAGCCGGAAATCATTGTAACAAATACAGACATTGCTATTTTTGCAGCAGGTGTCGGCCAATAGGCTTTGTTGCGCTGATTATGAGAGAAATAAAAGGAGAAGGAAATGAGAAAAAAAATAATAACAATCAGCATTGTGATTTCTGCTAGCAATAACAAGTTTTATTTTGGCGCCTGCAATAACTAGCAGAAATTATATTAAACAAGGTAGTGATAACAACGTGCTTTTGTTACTAGGATTAAGGCTTGCTACGGTTAACTTAAGCACTGATAATGGCGGCGCTTATGATGATGAAAATAAACAAATATTGACATCGGCTGGTAATCCAATTTTTTACAGTGCAGATTATGATTTATGTTTTGAGGTTGGACCGAACAACAATGTTAAACCGATTATTATTTCCTCTACGCAATCTCCAATAGTGTTTGACCATAAAACGATAGATATGTCGGTTCGGCAATGAAACGCTTAAAATATGGGACTGACAGTTTTAACAATCCTCATTTAACCTATAGCGGAAACGATGTTGCGGCAGCACTAGATATGCGCCCAAATAGAGAGGTTTATTTAGTTGAAACCAAAATTTGGCAAGAAGGTTTTTCTGTATCGAGGAAGAAAAAATACAAAATGGCTGGGGAAAAAGTTTTGGGGCTATCCGAATATAACTATTTGAACTTAAATTTTTTTAAATGGTTAATTTAAATGATTATAAAACAGTTACACAGCAAAATGCAGTAAGTATTGGAATGCATATTTTAGGCGGACTTTCATTCCTAGGCGGTGTAATAATATGTGCTACCGCAACCATTAGGAACAGCCTTAATTGCAGGTGGTTGTATAATACTTGGAGGATCTCTTATTGCAGTAGATGTTATAAAACTATAAGTTATTTACTGCCAGGAACTTGAGGATCGGATGACCTACGCAAACAAAGCATCCTTGGCCGAACTTAATGGATTACTCAACCGATTTGCCTGTTTTAACAATGGATCTAGAACCTGTGTATATTAACCCAGTAACAAAGCAACTTGTAACTTGGAAATGCTACGCAATTTTTAATCTTCTAAGCGGCTTGCCATATTTCTACGATGAAGAAAGCAGCATTGTTTATACATGGGATGGAAACGATCAATCTTTAAACCTTAAAGATGCAGCATTTTAACCAATGCATTTTCAATAACTGCAATTATGGAATCTGACATTGAGTATCGAATGTCAACGACTGTAGATGGCAAATTTGACATCATAATTTTAGTTGATGAATTTGGCAATCAATTATTAATAAATGGCGATAGCGCAGAAGGCATAGCCAGACCTACAATAACCCTAAAGAGTATGATGAATTAATTTTACTCTACATCTTTATTGAAAGCCATTGGCGACTGGTTCAAAGAAATAGGCAAAGGTATTGCTAACTTTTTCAATGGTGTTTGGACTGCTGCAAAAATTGCCTTTGTAGTTGGAGTTGTTCTTGTCGTAACCTTAATAATTTCGTTAATCGTAAAAGTTGGCAGCACTCCTGTTAACAGTAGCAAAAGAAAACGATATAGCCGCCGAAATTATAACAAAAGGAGGAAATAGTTATGAGATTCAGATTAAGAGTTTGGCACATTGTTCTAGTTGTAGTTCTTTGCGTGTTTACATCTTTTATGGTTGACCTTGCAACAAATCCGATATTTGCAATTGCATTGCTTAGCAAATATCCAGAGCAATTAATTATTAAGTTTGGCAAATTACTTGGCGGCAACTGGGCACCGCTTGGCAGAGCTTTGTATTTTGGCTTACAGAAAACTTATTTGATATGGATTGCATATTGCTTAATTTCAAAGTGATTAAATCTGTGCGCAATCAATGGAAAACGGATAATAAAAGCAAGGGGAAAAAGTGGTAGTTATGCAACAAACACAAGATATTGAAAAGAAAGCAACGCAGGAAACCCGCCGTTATTATTGGCCGGGCGTTTGGCTTGGTATTGCAGCATTCTGCGTTGCCGGACTTGTGTTGTATTGCTCATTAAAATTTAAAAATAATACTGCTTTAGTTCTATGTGCTGTTGCTGCGGTTGCAGAAATAATTATTTTAACTCCTGTGGTTGTTCGTATTTTTTGTATTGGATGGCTTAAATATATTCTTTTTATTGCTGCAGTTAGTTTATTCTTTGTTCTCCTGCAAGCAGAAAGTGATTTTGTGCTTGCGGTATGCAGCGGTGCCGCACTAATTGCGATAGGCTTGTTTGTTTATACAGTTTGCACAATAATGCTTGTTTATTGGTATAGGCAAAACAAACGAAAAGCGGGATAAAGATAAAGAGTTGCAAGGAATAGTTTTCTTTGAAGGCCCGCCAGGTTCCGGAAAAAGCACAGACTGCGGGCAAACAATGATTGCGCACTCTCAAGCAATGTGGGAAAAAGTTAAATATAGAAAAAAACTATATGACACTCTAACCGCAAAGGCAGAAAGTTATCAAAGAAGAAACTTCGGGATTATGCCCAAGTAACTGAATGCGTAGATTTTTGGACTAAACATGATGACTTGATTCCATGCTTAGCAAGCACTGTTCCTCTCTTGCATAAGGAACGAACAGGTTATCCTGTTTCAGCAGAACATCTTTTGCAAATAGAAAAACTGCCATATTTTACGGACCTTTTGTTAGATGAAGTAGGTTCGATTATTGACATAATGTTGCATAAGATAAATCCTCAAAATTTAAAAGAAACAGCACGTTTCATAAGACTTTTTTGGTAACGGAGTTCTTATCGGCTGCTGCGAACAAGATGCCGATGGCGGTTTAGTTTATCTTCGCCGTTCAATGGCCTTCCGTAAACTTGAACTTGGTCAACCTATGGAGCAATGAAACCTCAAAAATTGTTAGAGCGCTTTGACAAATTAAAAGAAAAATTCATGGCAAACATGAATCCACCAGTAGAGCTTGCAGATAAGTTAATTGCTTTATCAGATAGATTTGAAAAAATTGGTTTTAGACAATTAAAACATATTCGTTTCGGCGGCGAAACGAATGATGTGAAGTTAAGCGGTGAGGTAACTGAAATTGTTCCCGCAGCACTAGATTATGACGCAGATGACCGACCCTTTCAAAACTGGCTGCAGTGTAAAGACAAGAAGCCACGATATGACAAGTTTAAAGATGACATAATCGAGCCTGAACGCAGGGCTAATATAATCACGGCTAAAAATTATGCAACACGAATTAGGGAAGCTCAAATGAGAGAGCAAAAAGAAAAAGCGGAGCAAGCAGCAAAACAAAAAACAAACGGAGGTGCCACAGCATGAATGAAAAACAACAGCCTAGTCTTTACGGGCCTGCTCTGGTTCGAGTTGACCAACGTTTAAGTTATGCATCACGTAATTTTTATGGCGAAATAACAGCCTTTGTAATGCAAATAAACTGTGCTTTGCAAGCAACGGACACTTTGCAGAACTTTACAAAGTAAGTGAGCGCACTGTTTCCGAATGGATTTCGCAACTTGTAGAAACGGGTTATATACGACTTGAATTTAGAAAGCGAAAGCGGTTTTTAGTGCCTTGTAATTGCCCTGAATCTACCACGAAGAAATCTTCTATGATAGAAGAAAACTTCCACCCAGCCACGAAGAATTCTTCTACCATACTAATAAAAGATTATAAATCTCTTTCTAAAGAAAGAGAGAGTGCGCCCGCTCAAGCACAAATATTTATTAAGCCAACGCTTGAGCAGGTTAAAGCCTATGCAACCGAAAATAAAATTGCTGTTAATTGCGAGAAATTTTTCTATCACTATGAAAAAACGAACTGGGCAAAAATAAAAAAATGGCAGGCCTGCTCTGCACTTGTGGCAGGCCCGTGAACCCGACTTTACTGGAACTTCAGCACCGCCGCCGAATTCAGAAACATCTGCAGCAGAATCGGCGAAAAAAGAAAAATTGCGGGATGAACTAATAACACAGCAGATTTATCAAAAAGCACTAGAAAATAGCGAGTTTCGGGAGACAGACAAACAAGTTCGTAATTTAACTTTTGAAATTGGCTTACGAACACACAAGGGCGAGGATGTAACTGAATTGCAAAAGCAACTTGATGCGGCTATGCAAAAAAGAACTGAAATGCTTGCTTATTTCAGTCAGCAATCAAAAAATCCTGCTGTTATAAAAACACACTTTTACACGAAAGAACAGTTTAACAGTCTGATTGATGACTTAGATGCAGTTGATTTTTAAGAGGAGGAACAAATGAAAACAACTGATAAAAAAGAAGTTTGGAAGTTTTACCACGAAGAGGGCTATTTAGTTTCAAACAAGGGCCGTTGGTTCTCACTCAAAACAATGCAGGAATTAAAGCAAAGACCTAATAACAAAGGTTATCTAAGGGCTGAACTTCTAATTGCCGGAGAGCGCCGATTCCCATTTACACATATAACAGTTGTTGCTTTGTTTGGAGATAAGAACGGAAATTCATTTGAAGGCAACAGCCTGATTGACAAAGGACTAAGCATCGACCATTTGAATAGATGTAAAAAAGTAAACTGCATCTCAAACCTTGAAATTGTAACACACCAAGAAAACTGCATTCGCCGATTTCGCACACTTGAAGAAATTGGATTATAAAAGGAGAAAATATGAAATACCAATATAATTTTATTAATGAATTACTAGTTGACAGTTTTGCAGGCGGTGGCGGTGCAAGCACAGGCATTGAACTTGCACTTGGCCGCATAGTTGACATTGCCATAAACCACGATATAAGGGCAATACAAATGCACGAGCAAAACCATCCATACACAAAGCATTATTGCGAGAATGTTTTTGATGTTGACCCAGTTGAAGCAACACAAGGGCGCCCAGTTGGTTTATTTTGGCTTAGCCCAGACTGCACACACTTTTCAAAAGCGAAAGGCGGCAAGCCTGTTAAAAAGGAAATAAGAGGCTTGGCAATGATTGCTGTTGAATGGGCAAAGAAAGTTAAGCCAAGAGTAATAATGCTTGAAAATGTTGAAGAATTTAAAACATGGGGTCCGATTGATGATGCCGGACAACCGATTAAAGAACGCAAAGGCGAAACCTTTAATGAGTTTGTAAATGCGTTAAAAAAGTTGGGCTACGTGGTTGACTGGAAAGAATTGAAAGCTTGCGATTATGGCGCACCTACAATCCGCAAAAGATTTTTTCTAATTGCACGATGTGCGACAATCAACCAATTGTTTGGCCAGAAGCAACACACGGCAAAGGCAAACTGCCTTACCGAACCGCTGCAGAAATAATTGATTGGAGCATCCCTTGCAAGTCTATATTTGACCGCAAAAAACCATTAAGCGAAAATACAATGAAACGCATTGCAAGAGGTTTAAAAAAGTTTGTGTTTGATAATCCTAAACCTTTCATCATCAAGTTGGACCATACCTCAAGCGGAAGTTTCGGACAAAGTATTAACAGCCCATTAAATACAATAACAACAAAAAACGGTTATGGTTTAGTTCAGCCTTGCCTTGCACCTATAATTGCGAATAACAATTTTGAAAATGCTGGAGCTTCGGTTGATTCTCCGCTAAACACAGTTACTTCACAAAGCAATCGCAACTGCCTAATAACACCTTGTATGATTCAAACAGGCTATGGCGAAAACAAAGCAGCAAATCAAAAGCCTAGAATTCTTGATTTACATAAACCATTGAACACAATTCCTTCAACGTGCAAAGCCGCTTTAGTTGCTCCTATTGTATGCCAATACCATACCGAAACAAAGAACGAAGATGCACGTGCTTACAGCTTAGAGAATCCGCTAAATGTTATTGACACAAACCCAAGATACGCATTAGCAACCGCTTTTCTAAGCCAAAGATATGGAACAGAGAAAGGACAAGAAGTCCGACCAAGAGGCAGCGAACTTGAAAAGCCATTGCCGACAGTTACAGCAGCAGACCATAACCAAGTTGTAACCGCAAGTTTCATTGAAAGGCAGTTTGGCACATCCACCAGGCACAAGATAGATGAACCGCTAGCAACAATAACTAACACAGATAAATCCCGCCTGGTGCAAGCCTTCTTAATAAAATACTTTGGCACCATAAGCGGACAGAACTTAAACGAACCGCTGCATACAATCACATCAAAAGACAGGTTCGGCTTAATCACTATTGAAGGCACCGAATATCAAATAATTGATATTGGAATGCGAATGCTTGAACCTCACGAACTATTTGCAGCACAAGGCTTTCCGCTGGATTACAAAATCGCATTTGATGTGAACGGCAAGCCATACCCAAAAACTGAACAAGTAGCCCGCTGCGGCAACTCAGTTTGCCCTCAAGTTGTTACAGCACTAGTGCGAGCAAACTTTGCAGACCTTGCCTATAAAGAACCAATCAAAACAATGGCAGAACTAGAAAAAGCCATTGCAGGCTTAAAGGAGGATCAATGAAAATACAACTTTGGACTGATTTGCCGCAATTAAAAAATAAAAATACTTACAATCTCGCTTTAATGAAAATATCTGCATTCCACAAATTGAAAGGTGATTCTGTAAGTTGGCACAATCCATTAGAAGAATGCGACATTCTCTATTGCAGCAAAATATTTTCAAACGAATGGACACAAGACAATTTATATACGCAAAATGCAAAGCAAGTTATAAAGGGCGGCACTGGTTATGATTTACATACCAAAATTCCAGATGAGATAGAGCATCTTGCCTAGACTATTCGCTATACCCACATTTAAAAAAAATTGCAGTAGGTTTCATTACTCGTGGATGTCCTAATAATTGTGAGTTTTGCATCTGCTCAAAAAAAGAAGGACAACAAAGCAAAAGAGTAGCAGACATAAAAGAATTTTGGAATGGGCAAAAACAAATTAAACTTCTTGACCCAAATATTCTTGCCTGCAGAGAGCGCAAAGAAATATTCAAACAACTTGCTGAAACAAAAGCAGAAATAATCATTGAACAAGGACTTGATGCAAGGTTTATCACAGATGAAACGATTGAGTTATTAAAGCAATGTAAGTTTAAACAATTTTATTCGGCATGGGATTTAGAGAAGTTTAGCGAACAAATCAAAAGAGGCTTATTAAAACTAAGAGCGGCATATAACGAATTGAATAATAGAAATTTTATTATTTATGTGCTTGTTAATTTTAACACACCTTTTGAGTTCGATATTGAACGAGTTAAATGGCTAAAAGAAAATAGTTTCAATCCTTATGTAATGATATATGAAAAATGGAAATGCCATAAAAAATATAAGCACTTACAGCGAGCAGTTAATAACAAAATTATATTTCAAAGTTTAAGTCAATTGGCAGATTATCAGCCACTTGCACAGTATTTATGAAGGAGGAACAATGGAAATAGCAACATTGATAATTGAGGGAATTCTAAGCATCTTTGCAATATTATTTTTCATTGGTTGGGTAAATACTCGTAAATCACTTAAAGATGAAAACGAATTACTTAAACAACAAAACAAAAGACTTGAATTGTTATTAACTATTGCCTGCGGAGGACTAAGCATAAAATTTGGAAAATCCACATGAAGAAATAAAACGAGGCAAAGCATGACAAGGGAAGAATTGAACAAATACTCCGGAAAGAAACTTGCCCACTCTCAGACTTATGGTTTCTACCAAAACTAGAAACATGGGAACAAAACGACTTATTTACTGCATTATCTTCTTTCTTGGAAAAAGAGTTAGCAAATACACTCACATACACCCTAGAGCCCACACACGCACCCAGTCAACCCACTACCGCTCTAATAACCCAAATACTGCCTAACCCAATGCTAAATAAAGACAACCCTACACAAAGCCGCCAAATCCAAAACCCCGCCACTCCGCATAGTTTGAAACTGCTGCGAAAGAGAATGAGGGGTTACCCCGTGTAACCCCTCTCGCAGACAAACTATGCGGCGGCGTTGGCAATCAGACAAAGCCCACCAGCCTACCAAAAAAAATCTAATTAACAACCTAATTAAGCAATTTTGCAACCCTCTTATAAACTCCCTGTAGCAAAATTGCGAAAAAATATGCACAAACACATATTTAATAAAAGGAGTAAACCATGAAAGAAACCAAATTATCAAAATTAATTAAACAATATAGGAAAGACAACAGTCTAACACAAAAGCAATTTGCACAGCTTGTCGACTGCTCACAAGATGATGTGAGCCGCTGGGAAAGCGGTCGGGACCCAAGTTATAGACATTCATTAAAGATATTTGAAATATTGAACCAGACAGATAAAAGCAAAATAAAGGCAATTACCGGATGAACTATAACTCATTTAAAATAAGAATTCTGTCTCAACGCATTTTAGAAAATAAAAAGAGCAAATATTGCTCTTTTTATTTGCCACAATAAGGGCATTTCTCAATATCTTCAAAAAAATAAGTTGCGCCGCAAGTTGCACACTTTGTTTTTTTTGTTGGAGAATTTTTTGTTTTTTCATTAATAACTTGATTTACTATCATGCTGACTTTCTGTGTTTCTAACAAATCCTTTTCTTGCTGTTTTGTTTTTTCAATTCTCTTCTTTTCAAGTTTAATTTTTTCAGTTAGTTCTGCCATTATTCCAGACAACACTAAAATAATTACCAATGAACTTATTCCCAAAATTTTAGCAGTAGTTGTAAATTCTTCTGCCTTATTACAAATCATAAAAATAACTATAAACATAATTATAAAAATTCCGAAGATCAAGTATGAGATGATATCTCTCTTTGACTTGAGTGGCTTTAGTTCTTCTTCTATCATTTGTAAATCCCTTTATGGTAGTTTACAAAATATCTTTTTTAAAAGCAATTGAAAATTAAAGAGCAACAGTGCTTTTATTTTAATTGAAATACAGAGATTCCGCTGCCAGCATCATCGGTTATAAATAGCTTTTCATTATAGCCTTCAGCATTGTTTTCAAATTCCGGCACTCTGTTCTTTAACGCCGGAAACTTGTTTGCTATTTTTGTTAAGTTTTCTTTATTATCCAGGACTAATACAAAATTAGAGTTTTCATCAAGCCTAAACTTGGACAGTTCCTCAAGTGCATAGAGCTGTGTTAAAATCCTATTTTCAATTTGCTTTGGTAGCGTTAGCCGATATTTACTGAATTCCTTCAAACTTTTATAAAACCTCATTGAATTAGTTTGTGCAGATAAGTAAAATAAAATTACTTGTAGAAAAGCTAAATTTTTGATAGATTGGTTTAGGAGATTTTTTACTAATGATAGACATTTTTGCAGAACTTGATAAAAATTTCAATATCGCACGGCAGATATTAAATATTGAAAAATTGCTTGAAAATGAAATGTTTATGCTTGACAGTCGTGCAAATTGGGAAGATATCACACTAAAAGATTTTTTTAACAGTTATGTTATTAAGCAATGGCAGCATAGACTTGGCAGAATATCTTACGCAGAAATAATCTTTGAACTGGGCATCGACTTTAACAAAAACAAATTTGAAATTGAAGAGAAAAAGGCACTAAGATATTTACAGTTAATTCACAACTTAGTTTGGGCATCTATAGAAAGAGTTAAGAATTCTAATATCGGAGTTTATGGGACATCTTTTGAAGTATTAGTAAAGATGATTAAAGAGAACATAGAATACATCATTAATAGGCTTGGATATCAGATTGTATTTGATGAAGAAAAAAATTATTTTTATATTACAAAAAAGAATATAAAGGCAACTCAGGTGGCAGCTATGTCAAATGATAAAAAAATTGCACTTAAACTTTACGAATATAACTATATAGAAAACAACAATCTTGAAAGTAAAAAAGAAATACTAAAAGTACTTGCTGATTATGTTGAGCCTATTTTGAAAGATAATAGAATAAGCAAACAATCAAATTTTTATGAGATAATTGATAATTGCTCCTTTGCGCTTAATAATCTAAACATAAGACATAATAATATTGTCCAAAGCACAAGAGATTTTAAGCAATATACCTTCGATTTACTAAACCAAAAACCCAAAGAACTTGAATTATGGTATGACAGAACATTCGAATTAATAATGGATTGTTTAATGATAAAAGATTTTTTAGATAAAAGACAAGATTGGTTAAATTTAAAAAATAATTATTAACATTATTTTTAAAAAAAGAGTAGGATTCATTCCTACTCATTTTGTTATCATTCAAACTCTATTTCTAGGGCAATAAAGGCTTTTTGAAACATAAAGTGTTCGAATGGGTCCTAATTGGCTCCCCACAACCCACCAAATACGAACCAAAGATTCTTTATTACAATAACCTTTTTTGTATTTTAATAAAAAGTTTTTTTTAATATGTTAGGCCATATTTTGACAATTTTACTAAAATTTAGTATGATTGAAAAAATAAGCGGAAGAGGAAATAGAAGCATGATTATAGACGAAATCAAAATAAACAACTACAAGTCACTAGAAGAGAAAAAACAACATATTAAAAGTCAATCCAGCGGTCACCATATTAATCGGAAAAATGAATCAGGCAAATCGAATGTATTAAATGCAGTAAAAGAATTAAGTTTGATACGTATTCAAAAAAACCAAGAGACTTTAGTAGGAAAATTTAAAAACAGAAAAGCCTCAAATCCGATAAGTATTGCGATAAAAGCTTTTTTCACGTCTGATGAATCAAACATAACTGATGTTACGCAATTTATTTTCAAAGAAACAGGGGTCACATATGAAGGCGGACTTACTGATTATTTTGCGAAAAATGAAATAATTAAGCAAGGCATTATTTTTTTGAATCTAAAGCACAAAACATGGGCTATAGTGCTAAAACAACAATAATGGAAATTATTGGAAAGTTAAAAACACTTGGAAGCAAGGCAGATTCGCAATTAATTGAACGAATAAAAACTCTGCCAAATAGTTTTGCAACTACGGAACAGCCAGAAATCAACAAGTATGTGAAAGAACTTTTAGACGAGATTCAAAAATTTTTATCATTATTTCCGAGTTTTTACTTATACAAGGACGAAACATTACTTGATAAATACTCAATTGATGAAGTAAAAAATGAGGCTGTACCAACAAAAAAACTTGGAAAACTTTTTAATTACCTAGGTGTAACACAAGCAGATTTAATAGCAGCCATGCAAGATGGGACAGATCCTACAATAAGCACAAAAAGGCGAGAGATAGTAAAGAAGTTTAATACACAAATAGGGGAAGCATTTACAAAATATTATAAACAGGAAACAATTAGTGTCACATTACACTTTGAAAGAGGCGTGCTTTATTTTGAAGTTGACTCAAATAACATTATTTTCAAATTTTCGGAACGTAGCAACGGTTTGCGATGGTATTTTAATTTGTTTGTTTCGCTTCTGGCTGAAGGCGTTATTGACAAAAAAATCGTATTAATGATAGATGAACCAGGTGTATATTTACATGTTAATGCACAAGAAGAATTGATGAAGTTTTTGAACATTTAAGTGGAGAAAACAAGCAAGTGATTTTTACAACTCATTCACCATTTATGATTGACACAGAAAACTTGAACAGATTGCGGTTGATAGAAAAAGTCGATGGCTTCACAAAAATACATAACAAGCAATACAACGACCTGAATGAAACGTCAAAGCGTGAAACCTTATCCCCTTTATTGAAAGCAATCGGTGCAAAGTTTTCAAATTTAAGCCCAGACTTAACACGATTGAATATCGTGACAGAAGGTATCGCAGATTATTATTACATCAAAGCAATGATGTATTCGTACGGGATAAAAGGAAAGATAGCACCGTTTATTATTCCTTGCATAGGAGTCAGCGAAGAAAACGCAGTGGCCTCAATTTTAATGGGATGGGGATGTAGATTTATGTGCGTAATCGACTATGATACTGCAGGATACAATGAGTACAGTAGGCTTAAAAAACTTGGATTAGTGGAGAGACGACATAATAACTGTTAATACTAAACCGATAGATAAAATAGATATGCAGGCAAACAGCGAAGACATAGAATCGCTAATATCAGCAGAAGACAAAGCAAAATTACCGACAGGGGACAAGACTCTTACAGCAAAGTCATTTCATGACTCAGTTATCAATGGCACAATCACACCAACACAAAAAACGAAAGAGAATTTTAAAAGGCTCTTCATAGCACTCAAAATTTGTGATGCAGTTGATGCCAAAACGAAGTCTATACAAAGAACACAAAAAACAAAATGAACGACTCAAAAAATATAACATAATATAAAACCACCTTTAATGGTGGTTTTGTTTAGTTTAAGTCAATAATCACTCTATGAAAAATTATGTGACAAAGCAGTTTGTTGATGTAATTGTGAAAGTAAGTAAAGAGGGAAAGATAACTCCTTTAAAAATAATTTGGGAAGATGTAGGGTATGAGATAGACAAAGTTATTGATGTTCGCCAGTTCGTTGCTGTTTTAGCAGGCGGAGCGGGGACTCGTTTTAAAATTATGATTAAGGGGCAGCAACGTTCTTTATATTTAGAAAACAATAAATTCTTTATTGAATATAAAGAGCAGTAGTCATACTTATTAATTTGACTTTATAAATATAAATTTTTAAACTACTTTAAAGGATAAATATGGAGTTTATAATAATAGGTTTTATAGTTGTTTTGTATTTTGTGATTAATGCTATTGTTGATGTAACTACAGACAAGCAATCACAACAATTAAAAGTAAAACGACAAGAGAAAGAATCTGAGCAAAAACAATTAGAAATCAATGCCAGGCAAAAAAAAACGAAATGTCCAAACTGCGGCGCTACATATTTTTATACTGACTTAGAAAAGTGCCCCTATTGCGAAAAATAAAAAGAGCTTTTGCTCTTTTTTAAAACATTGATTGTTGCTCATAAAGTTTTTTTATGTATTCTTCTATTTCCTTCTTTTCTGGTGCAGATGCGCTTAAACGGTTAGAAACTTCAAGTAAGTGCGCTGCTTCTTCATGCCATTCCGGATAGCGTTTGTTTAATTGATAGAAAAATCGTTTGTATGCATCTATTCTTTTTTGCATGGCTGTTGCTTCTTTTTTATTTTCAATTTATTTATTAAGTCAGATATATCCGAAAGTGAGTTCATATCTTTTATTTCATCTAATTAAACTTTACGAATATAACTATATAGAAAACAACAATCTTGAAAGTAAAAAAAGAAATACTAAAAGTGGTTGATTATGTTGAGCCTATTTTGAAAAGATACAGAATAAGCAAACAATCAAATTTTTATGAGATAATTGATAATTGCTCCTTTGCGCTTAATAATTCTAAACATAAGACATAATAATATTGTCCAAAGCACAAGAGATTTTAAGCAATATACCTTCGATTTACTAAACCAAAACCCAAAGAACTTGAATTATGGTATGACAGAACATTCGAATTAATAATGGATTGTTTAATGATAAAAGATTTTTTAGATAAAAGACAAGATTATTAAATTTAAAAAATAATTATTAACATTATTTACAGTAAAGGAGCAAATTATCAATTATCTCAAAATTTGATTGTTTGCTTATTCTTATTATCTTTCAAAATAGTTCAACATCAGCAAGTACTTTTAGTACTTCTTTTACTAAGACAAGGTAAGTTACACTGCAAAAGTAGCGCGCTTTTATCATCTGACATAGCCGTAAGATCACCTCGGAGTTTTATATTCTTTTTTGTAATATAAAAATAATTTTTTTCTCATCAAATACAATCTGATATCCAAGCCTATTAATGATGTATTCTATGTTCTCTTTAATCATCTTTACTAATACTTCAAAAGATGTCCCATAAACTCCGATATTAGAATATCTTACGCAGAAATAATCTTTGAACTGGGCATCGACTTTAACAAAAACAAATTTGAAATTGAAGAGAAAAAGGCACTAAGATATTTACAGTTAATTCACAACTTAGTTTGGGCATCTATAGAAAGAGTTAAGAATTCTAATATCGGAGTTTATGGGACATCTTTTGAAGTATTAGTAAAGATGATTAAAGAGAACATAGAATACATCATTAATAGGCTTGGATATCAGATTGTATTTGATGAAGAAAAATTATTTTTATATTACAAAAAAGAATATAAAGGCAACTCAGGTGGCAAACTATGTCAAATGATAAAAAAATTGCACTTAAACTTTACGAATATAACTATATAGAAAACAACAATCTTGAAAGTAAAAAAGAAATACTAAAAAGTACTTGCTGATTATGTTGAGCCTATTTTGAAAGATAATAGAATAAGCAAACAATCAAATTTTTATGAGATAATTGATAATTGCTCCTTTTGCGCTTAATAATCTAAACATAAGACATAATAATATTGTCCAAAGCACAAGAGATTTTAAGCAATATACCTTCGATTTACTAAACCAAAAACCCAAAGAACTTGAATTATGGTATGACAGAACATTCGAATTAATAATGGATTGTTTAATGATAAAAGATTTTTTAGATAAAAGACAAGATTAGTTAAATTTAAAAAATAATTATTAACATTATTTTTAAAAAGAGTAGATTCATTCCTACTCATTTTGTTATCATTCAAACTCTATTTCTAGGGCAATAAAGTTTTTTGAAACATAAAGTGTTCGAATGGGTCCTAATTGGCTCCCACAACCCACCAAATACGAACCAAAGATTCTTTATTACAATAACCTTTTTGTATTTTAATAAAAAAAGCTTTTTAATATGTTAGGCCATATTTTGACAATTTTACTAAAATTTAGTATGATTGAAAAATAAGCGGAAGAGGAAATAGAAGCATGATTATAGACGAAATCAAAATAAACAACTACAAGTCACTAGAAGAGAAAAACAACATATTAAAAGTCAATCCAGCGGTCACCATATTAATCGGAAAAAATGAATCAGGCAAATCGAATGTATTAAATGCAGTAAAAGAATTAAGTTTGATACGTATTCAAAAAAACCAAGAGACTTTAGTAGGAAAATTTAAAAACAGAAAAGCCTCAAATCCGATAAGTATTGCGATAAAAGCTTTTTTCACGTCTGATGAATCAAACATAACTGATGTTACGCAATTTATTTTCAAAGAAACAGGGGTCACATATGAAGGCGGACTTACTGATTATTTTGCGAAAAATGAAATAATTAAGCAAGGCATTATTTTTTTTGAATCTAAAGCACAAAACATGGGCTATAGTGTTAAAACAACAATAATGGAAATTATTGGAAAGTTAAAAACACTTGGAAGCAAGGCAGATTCGCAATTAATTGAACGAATAAAAACTCTGCCAAATAGTTTTGCAACTACGGAACAGCCAGAAATCAACAAGTATGTGAAAGAACTTTTAGACGAGATTCAAAAATTTTTATCATTATTTCCGAGTTTTTACTTATACAAGGACGAAACATTACTTGATAAATACTCAATTGATGAAGTAAAAAATGAGGCTGTACCAACAAAAAACTTGGAAAACTTTAATTACCTAGGTGTAACACAAGCAGATTTAATAGCAGCCATGCAAGATGGGACAGATCCTACAATAAGCACAAAAAGGCGAGAGATAGTAAAAAGAAGTTTAATACACAAATAGGGGAAGCATTTACAAAATATTATAAACAGGAAACAATTAGTGTCACATTACACTTTGAAAGAGGCGTGCTTTATTTTGAAGTTGACTCAAATAACATTATTTTCAAATTTTCGGAACGTAGCAACGGTTTGCGATGGTATTTTAATTTGTTTGTTTCGCTTCTGGCTGAAGGCGTTATTGACAAAAAAATCGTATTAATGATAGATGAACCAGGTGTATATTTACATGTTAATGCACAAGAAGAATTGATGAAGTTTTTTGAACATTTAAGTGGAGAAAACAAGCAAGTGATTTTTACAACTCATTCACCATTTATGATTGACACAGAAAACTTGAACAGATTGCGGTTGATAGAAAAAGTCGATGGCTTCACAAAAAAATACATAACAAGCAATACAACGACCTGAATGAAACGTCAAAGCGTGAAACCTTATCCCCTTTATTGAAAGCAATCGGTGCAAAGTTTTCAAATTTAAGCCCAGACTTAACACGATTGAATATCGTGACAGAAGGTATCACAGATTATTATTACATCAAAGCAATGATGTATTCGTACGGGATAAAAGGAAAGATAGCACCGTTTATTATTCCTTGCATAGGAGTCAGCGAAGAAAACGCAGTGGCCTCAATTTTAATGGGATGGGGATGTAGATTTATGTGCGTAATCGACTATGATACTGCAGGATACAATGAGTACAGTAGGCTTAAAAACTTGGATTAGTGGAGAGAGACGACATAATAACTGTTAATACTAAACCGATAGATAAAATAGATATGCAGGCAAACAGCGAAGACATAGAATCGCTAATATCAGCAGAAGACAAAGCAAAATTACCGACAGGGGACAAGACTCTTACAGCAAAGTCATTTCATGACTCAGTTATCAATGGCACAATCACACCAACACAAAAAACGAAAGAGAATTTTAAAAGGCTCTTCATAGCACTCAAAATTTGTGATGCAGTTGATGCCAAAACGAAGTCTATACAAAGAACACAAAAAACAAAATGAACGACTCAAAAAATATAACATAATATAAAACCACCTTTAATGGTGGTTTTGTTTAGTTTAAGTCAATAATCACTCTATGAAAAATTATGTGACAAAGCAGTTTGTTGATGTAATTGTGAAAGTAAGTAAAAGAGGGAAAGATAACTCCTTTAAAAATAATTTGGGAAGATGTAGGGTATGAGATAGACAAAGTTATTGATGTTCGCCGTTTGTTGCTGTTTTAGCAGGCGGAGCGGGGACTCGTTTTAAAATTATGATTATACAGCAACGTTCTTTATATTTAGAAAACAATAAATTCTTTATTGAATATAAAGAGCAGTAGTCATACTTATTAATTTGACTTTATAAATATAAATTTTTAAACTACTTTAAAGGATAAATATGGAGTTTATAATAATAGGTTTTATAGTTGTTTTGTATTTTGTGATTAAAGTATTGTTGATGTAACTACAGACAAGCAATCACAAATAATTAAAAGTAAAACGACAAGAGAAAGAATCTGAGCAAAAACAATTAGAAATCAATGCCAGCAAAAAACGAAATGTCCAAACTGCGGCGCTACATATTTTTATACTGACTTAGAAAAGTGCCCCTATTGGTGAAAAATAAAAAGAGCCTTTTGCTCTTTTTTAAAACATTGATTGTTGCTCATAAAGTTTTTTTGTATTCTTCTTCATTTTTCTGGTGCAAATTGCGCTAAACGGTTAGAAACTTCAAGTAAGTGCGCTGCTTCTTCATGCCATTCCGGATAGCGTTTGTTTAATTGATAGAAAAATCGTTTGTATGCATCTATTCTTTTTTGCATGGCTGTTGCTTCTTTTTTTATTTTCAATTTATTTATTAAGTCAGATATATCCGAAAGTGAGTTCATATCTTTTATTTCATCTAAATCGGTATTGCCTATGTTATGAATATTTTTCATATTTAGGTATAAATACTCAAGCTGCTCAGTCATATCCTTTTCTATATGGTCTATACGGTCATAAGTTCTTGTTGCTTCTTCAGTTTTTTCTAAAAAGGCGGTTATTACTTCTTGAGCTGCGTGAAAACTTTCGTCAACTGTTTCATCTGCTGTTATGTTATAAAACTTACCATAGCCTTGAATTGAACGCTTGCCGGTTAAAGTTAAGAACAATGTTTTGTATTGCTCATATGATAATGGATTTTTGTTTTCGTCATATGGCTTGCTAGGATATTTAAAAACTTCATAATATGATGTTGGGTCAATTGGGTCTAATATAACACTATAACCATTTTCCACAGTTTCTAAATTGGTTTTATTTATCTTTTGCTTGTTAATTATTAAATACCAAATTTTTTGCAACTCTAATTCTAACTTAGAAAAATAGCGAACATGTTTTTTTTTGCCGCTTGTGAAATCATATGAATATTTTGGATGTGTTTCAGTTTTTTGAATTGTGAAACCTTTTTTCAAAGCAATAATTATATGCGCATGGTGGTGGTATTCTTTGCCTTGCATTCGGCGCGAGCTGTTACAAGTTATTTCAGTAGAACGAACAGCTGCGACACAGCCCAATTGTTTTAAGTCTTTTCTGGGCTGGCGAATAAACAGGTTCAGAAACTTACCAGCGCATTTATGAAAGTGTGCAAGGCGAGATTTCAATTCAGTCGCAGCGCAATTCACTTCGGTTAATACCATATGAAATAAATCGTGTGTTTCACTTACTTTATCAAGTTCTGGCCCAAACTTTAATAAGCGCGATAACTGCCGCTGTTTTTGACAGTTAGTGCAAAACATATGCTTGCAAAGAAAAATGTTTTTCAATACTTTTGTTTTTTGCTTTTCATAGGTATCATTACAAATTAAGTTTGCACAATTAACTATTCTTTGTGCTTGCTCTGTTACATAGCCATATAGTGAATTTTTGCGGTTTGTTTCATAATCGTATATTTCGCTTCCAAGTCTTTTTATTTTTATAACATCGCCAGAATGAATCAACATATTTTCTTCATAAGACAAGTGAGCATCTTTTTTTAGTATTTCATAAATAGCATTTATTTCTTTTTGATTTTCTTCAAATGATTGTTTATTATTGGGGCAAACTGTTTCTTCATATTTTAACCGGTCATAATATTCAGCTATGTGTTTGCTTTGCTCTTTTTTCTCTAATATGTCATGCACGAAAGGTAGCATCATTTGCACTTTATCAAAATTCATAATGCTCCTTTTATTTTTCATTTTGTCAACTTGTTTCTAATGTATCAAGTGCGGCGCTTGCGCGCCGCAGGGCGAGCCGCGCAGGCTTACCGGCATCGCCCTTTGGGCACAGTCTTGGGGTCCGTTCCGGCAGCATCTGGACTGGCAAGCATCGGCCATCTGTCCTTGCTTTGTGGGTCCGTTGTGATGTCGCTGCGCGTGGACATCTCATTTGAGATGCCCACACTTGCAACGGCTGCAGGGTCAGCATGGACATGTGGACAGCCTTGACTGGTAGCATCCGTGTTGGCTGTCAACATGCCCACACCGACTGGATTTGTGGACGGCCTTGACAAGGGGTCTGCGTGTTGTCCGCCCACAAGTCCACAGCCATTATTACTATTATCTGATGACTTGGCAGATTGGGCGGCATCAGAAGCAAACGAAGCTCGCTGAATCTTTAAAAGGGTGCTTAAGACAAGTCCGGATATTTTTTCTCTGGCTTCTTCGTTTAAAGTTAGCAGCAGCTTTCTGTGTTCTCTCAAAGCAAGTTTAAGATTCTTTTTCATATCTTTAAAGTTTGATTTCTTTATCCAGGATAAAAAACGCTTATCGGTATGCAGCGCAGTATCAAGCGTAAGCTCATTGCTGACAAAAAATCTTTGTAGACAAGCATCTTTTAGGTCATTTTTATTGAAATCCATATTGCGTAGCTCCTTTTAAATTCATATAAAATTGTGGTGGTTTTTCATCGTCATATTTGAATAAATAGTCCATATAACCTTGTAGGGTTTCTTCCGGTGCTGCAGATTCTTTAAGGTCAAAATCTTGGTTGAAATGCCGGTCATAGAACTTAGGTTTACACATACGACTGTCGTAGCACTCAAACACGTTGTAGTCTGCTGTGATTGTTTCTTCTGTGTAAAAGCCTGCATTCTTCTTTCCGCTTGCTAGATACCTATCTAGTGCGTAACTGCTTTCAAATTTACGGACAAGCCAGCTGCAGCCAATAATGTTTCCGCTGCTGTCATATTTTTTGTCTAGGCGAATCACTTCAATGAATTGTGCTAGTTCGCGGATATTAATATCAATTAGGCATGGCCGCTGCACGTCTATGAAGATGTCCATATAGTTGTGTCCGTGCTGCTCATACCAACGAGATTGCCAATCTGGGTATAAGCGGCTTAATCGGCTGTTAAAATATTTCTGCCCTTCAGTTATACCGATTGCCATATATGGCGGAGTGAAATGAGTGTCAACATAATCATTTGCAAAGCCTAATCTATATGGGTTTATGTGATAACTTTTTTTGCGGCTAAAGCCAACTTTCCAACCGGTTATTGTATAGTTTGCTGCAACGCAATGTGTCGGAACTGTAAGGTTAAAACCGCCTGCGTTTTTTTGCATTATTTCGCCACGCATATCAAGCCACCTTTCTCGGTCATACATTATCTGGTTTAACAAGTGGGTCATTAATACGGTTTTGCCATATCTCGGCGGAGCGAAAATAATTGTTATCATAGGCTAAACCAGTTTTATTTGAGTAATTTCAAAATACGACATAAAGGAGGTAATAATGACACCACTTCTTGAAAAACCAAACTCAATAACATTGCCATTTTTTCTTATCCTATCTTGTCCAGCACCAACACTCGACATATCAAAATTTACAAGCCAATTTGAACTAAGAGTATAGGAATAAGTTTCTAATGCACCATTTGAAGAATTTACAAAACGTCTTTGCTTTATAGTTATCTGTATTGTTTTATCAGTAAGGTCTAAACCTAATGTGCTTAAGTCTAATGATGCACTTGTTATTGATGAATTAAAATTTGTAGTGTTAACAAATACAATGCTACCACTCCAAACAATAGGGTTATATTCAAAAACAGCAACGAAAGTTGTTTGTGTCTTTATTTCATAATTGGCAACATCCACAATAACTCCGTTAACCGACCAACCTATATGGTTAAAACCAATATCATAATTAGGTTGTGGCGGTAGTTCAGCATTTTTGCCAACATTAATAAATTGAGTATCATACACAGCATCATCAACCATGAATATAACATCATAGCCATATTTAAAGAGTGCATAAAATACTGTGTTATCGATTATTTCATAAGTTGTAACATCAACAACATCAATGCCGTTTAAACTCCAACCTAAAAATTCAAAGTCTTTATTCGGTGCAGTAGGCTCATTTGCAAAGTCGTTTGGCACAATTATTTGCGTGTTGTAAATTTTATTTTCCACATAAAAAGCAACAATAAAGTTATCCTTGTTTTCATACGCATCTACAAACATTTGCAGATATCCAATAAGGCTCTCAAGCTGAAGCCTTGTATCATTTAACACAACAAGCCTTTGCTGTAAGTTTGTTATTTCGGTGTCGTATGTTTCGCCATATTGGCTTAAAGTTGCTATTTGAGAATTTAGGCTTACTATCTGAGCATTGAGCGTATTTTTCTGTAAAGTTAAAGCACTTATCTGCTCCCGGTAGTTTTCTATTTGTGTATCAATATTTTGCTTATCTGTAAAGCCGGCTTTATATCCCTCTTCATTTGCTTGCTTCAGTTCTTCCCAGCGGTAGAGTTTTGAGCCGTTAACATAAGCCATTAAGTTATTCCAGTTTGCAAACAGCCACCATACACCAAATATTAAAATTAAAGACATTACACCGGCAATGATACTTATAATTATTTTTTTACTGTTACTCATTTTGCACCACCTTTAAGCCCAATATGTAGCAGCAATAAAAACTGTATCGCCAGTTATGATATAAGTTTCAATATCAATAGGGGTAAATGTCGCATCGCCTTCGATATACCAATAATTAAACCTTTGACGCGGAGAGGTCATCATTGAGTATTTAGGGTTGTCCGGCTTAACTGCAATTGTGCCGCCTTTAATAAATTGTTCGCTGTGAAGATTCCTTTTGTCGGTATCAGCAATTTCCCTTCTGTTATCCCAAAACATAACCTTATAAACAAAGACTGCATAAAAAGTTGTGTTCTCAGTTATTTCAATTGTTGTAGGATCTACAATATTTATTCCGTCTAAACTCCAGCCTAAGAAGTTGTCTTCATTGTTAATAGGGTCAAGAACTAATATAACTGTTTCGCCTGTGCTAATAACTTGCACATCCCATGATGCACCTCTAATATCAAAATTAACAACATGCAAATCAGTCATATCAAAGGCTTCTAAAAGAAATTGCATATATTTCACTTGTTCTTCAAGTTGCATTATTAATTCATTAAGTTCTTTAATCTGCAATTCTAAATCAGTAATAGTTTCTTGCTTTGTATTGTTTAAACTGTTTAAATCAGCAAACTGAAATTCCAACTCTGATTTTTGGGCGCTTAATAACGGAATCTGATTGTTAAAAACAATGACTTGTTCACGGTAACTTGCAGCAAGATTATTTGCATTTTGTTTATCTGTAAATCCGGCTTTATATCCGTCTTGATTCGCCTTAAGATAGTCTTCATGTGAATACAACTGCACACCGTTTATGTAATCATTAATTGCTGCACCATTGGCCACAAACCACCAAATACCGCCGGCTAGGGCAGTAATAAATATTGTTGCAAGAATTATAAGAAGAGTTTTTTTCATTTGCACACCGCCTTATATTATTTTTGTTTCGGCGCGCAGCCTAAAACCATAATCCGCAAAATAACGCTGCCAATAACCAACTGCAACAACACCATCAGCACAAGTGAGTTTTATTACTGTGCCATTACTTAAAAATTTAATGTTAATTAATAAGTTGCTGCTATATTCAATCTGACCGGAAACATTATAAAAATCTACACGAAAATTTGTATTGATATATCCGGCGCCGATTTCAGTTCCGTATCCTAAATGGTCGTTAATAAAAAATTCGTATTTATATTTTGTGCCGTCAAAATCGTCTATGCGTAACTCAGTTTTTGAGTATTCATATATATTCGGTTTATCAGTTGGATGCAAAACAACTACAAGTGTTTCACAACTAAAATGCTCCATACTATAAACGAAACTATTTGTAAAAGGATTACCAATATTATAAGATTTTGCATTCAATATACCGATGGTGCCGATTGTTGCGAATATTCCACTAATAACTAATGCAATACAAATAAAGAGATGTTTCCATTTGAAATCGTCTAAACTCATACATTCACCTCCATGTATTCGTTATTTGTTGCGCTTGGCGAAACTATCAGATTAATTCCGTTATTCTTTTTTAAAGTCTGTAACTCAGTATCATTTAAAGAATAGTCAAGTAAATAAAAATCACCGGAACCCAATATTGTTAACTCTCGTAACTGTGTTTGATAAAAACAATGAAAGTCTAAGCCAATAACATTATTGAATTGCGATAAGTCAATTAATACATCAGTTATAAGCCGTTCAGTATTTTGCAAGTAAAGTTTTGTTGTGTCTTTAAGTGAAAGGAAATAACCGCCATAAGTTATTGAATAACGCAATTCAAAATCATTTTTACTAACCAAATACTGAACACCATATTTCCAAAACTCAACTTCAGGCGCTCCGGTTGTGTTATATGCTGGGTCATATTTAATAACACCTAATATACTTTCTCTTGCCAAGTTTGCTCCGCTTTGCTGATAATTAACTTTTACTTCAATGTAAAATTTTTGTGTCGTAGCAATTAATGGTTCAAATTGTGTAGAAGATTCATTAAATTTTTGAATTGTAAAAAATTGTGAAATATCAAGCGGCAAAACAAAACTTCCATAACCATATGAATTACCTTTTATTGCAGTCATAACATATTCAAAAAAAGTGCCATAATTTTCATAAAATGTTGTAGTACCTTTATAAAGAAAACCACCACCAACACTATTGCTAAATGAGCTAGTTTTGTTAAGCCGCATAGAATAAAGTTCTGTACCCATTGTTATAATTAAGGCATCGCATTTTTTTGTATCCGTATGGCTTTGTAAACTTTTTTTAATTGTCGGCCACGCTTCGCCATTCCAACCATCATACCAATAAAAATCATTTTTAATTCTTTCATTCATTGCAAAAAGCGTTGAATCTTCGCTTTCTTTTACTGGAAATACTGAAATACCAAAATATTTAAACTACCGCCATTAACAACTGTTCCGGCATTACTTTTATAACTTCCACCTATATATTGCATAGCGGTGCTGTAATAATCTTGTCTATCAATATCTGTGAAATAAGTGAATTTTAATTCTTGCAACTCAATGCCATTTTTAAGCATGTTATCCATAATGTTTACTTCCATTATGTATGGTTTTTCTTCTACATCTCTAACATCAAGAGTGTTCGCTTTTGCTGTGCCATAAGTTGTATTTTTATTTGTTATAAGCGTATAAATATAAAACACATCTAAGAATGCTGCGATGCATGCAAACACTATTAAGCATATTTTTGTTACTTTACTAGCTGTGTTATCCATGATTCCCCCTATATTCCAAACCAATTTAAAGCTTTAAATATCCACATAAACACGCTGCTTATAAAGCCAAAGACGCGGCCAAGAATTAAAAACACTACCGAACCAAATATCACGGTAGCAATTACAATTAATAGAATCTTAAGCCATAATGGAATTTTACTTATCATTTTGATTTTTCCTTTTAAATACATTTTCATTAAGCCATGTGTTAGAACAGTGACTACTGCAAAACATTCGGCTACAAGTTACATAACAAGTTAAGCCAATTATTTCTTTGCCACATTCTGCACAAAATCTTTTTTCTATTTCTTTTTGTTTTTTTGTTTGCATTTTTTTATGCTTCCTTTTGTTTAAATAATTTTTGCAGCGACTAAGGTTTAGCCTTACTGGCTGCGTATACTCCGGCGCTATGGAATTTATTAAAACTGACACCGGAGCTGGGAAACCTTAAAGCATTAAGGAGTAAATGCAATAAGGCAATGGTTAAGGGGTTTTTACACCCCTTGTTTTTTAATAAAACCAATTTTTTCTAAGCTCTTAAAATCTTTAATATCAAATGGGAAGTTAATCAATTGGTCTTCAACCTTAATGCTTACACCAATATAAGTAACACTTTCTTTGCCTGGCTTGCGGCTTGTTAATCTGCCAACACTTGCTTTATAGGTCTTGTCTAATCCACAAAACTTAATAAATGTTGCTTCTGCATCTCTTGGCCAAAAGTCTTGTGTCCAATTTGGGTGCAGCTTAATGCTTAATACAACTGCATCAGTCTTAAATCTTGGTTTCATTGACGGCTTTACATCAAATGCAATCTTATTAAGGGCAGGGTTAATTTCATATTTCGCACTTTCTATTGCTTGTTCGCTTTCTCTTTCTTCTTCAATATCAATATTTGCCCATGCATTTTGTTTCTTGATTTCTTTTTCGTTTTTAATTTCTTGTTTTTCCATTTTTTTAATTTCCTTTTGTTTTTTAATCTCGTTATTACAATCTCAAAGTAATTGTTTTGTGCGTGTGAATTAACTCACGGCTTACACTTATTCAATTGTTGTTTGTTATTTAAATTCTTTAATTGCCTTTAGTCTTTTCATGCCAGAACTAACTTGAATACCAGCCTGTCTTTGCATCTCAGCCTTACGGCCTGCTTGATATGATGCACGCTCTTTTGCTGTAAAGTTCTTTTTGCCAAATTCTTGTTTCTCGCCTGTTGTTCTTGGCGTAAACTTGTTTTTTTCCTTTTCCATGTTTGCCCTTTGATATGGCGTTAATCCGGTTCTTATAAGACTTTCAACATTTGGCGGTTGTAAATATGCGTCTTTTTCCCTTGCCATACTTTTCTTCCTTTTAACAGCGGACTTACACCGCAGAATATTGTTTTGCTCCCGTCAAGCCGATAGAACAGCCCCTAAACCTATTCGATTTCAAAAAATTTATAAGCTTTGTGTTTTACATTTTCTAATTTGAACTGTTTTCTTGTTTGGTCGAAATCTGTTTTATTTGAAAAAAATATCTTTTGTTTTTCCGTTACTATTAGGAATTGCAATTTAAATTACCTCCTTTTTTAAATCAATGCCGTTCATAAGCCGCAGCAGTAAAATTGTTTGGTCATTGCTAATGGCACCGTATTTGACTTGAACTCTTCTTAATTCGCCAAATGTTCGTAAACCAACATCTTTGCATAACCTGCAGATTTCGCTTATTTGTCGGTTTCCTTTTTCAACAGCTTCCTTAATTGTCATTTGATTTCTCCCTTTAACTGTTTTTCTTTTAAAATTTCAAGCAAGATATTTGTCATTTTTGTTATCATTGGCTCTGGTGTCTCTAATTCAGATGTTTTTCTAAACAACGGATTTATTGAGCCATATTTGCCAGTATTTTTATCTCTGAAAGAAAAACTTCCTGTTTGAATCATTGCAACCCCCTAGTTTTTCTTATTGCGTCAATTACTAAGTCAGTAGAGCAATTCATTATTCTTGCGAGTTCAAAAACTATAAAAATATCTGGAAGCCGTTTGCCTGTAAGCCATTCGCTAACTTGTTGCTGATAAACAGGGCGGCCGCAGTTCTTCAACTCTGCAACTATTTCTTTTTGTGTTATCTTTCTTTCTTTCAATAGTTCTTTAAACAGCATTTGCAACCTCCGGGCTGTATTTTTATTTAAATTATACATAATAAAAGATGAATTGCAAACAAATTCAGTATATATTAGAATTATTTTACATAATATATATTGTATTTATTAAATAAATGTAATAAAATGCAGTATAAAAGGTGTGTTATGGCAAATATATTGAAGCAATTAAGAAAAGAAAAAAAAATGACCCAAACCCAAGTGGGCGAATATTTGAATGTAACTTTCCAAAGTTATCAAAAATATGAAACAGCAGATATTAAGACAATTTCTACTTCTACATTGCTTAAATTGGCAAAACTGTTTAATGTTTCAATTAATTATTTATTGGGTGAATCTGAAGATAAAGAAGGTAGAAAACCAAAAGGCATTAAAATTCCGGTGCTTGGCATTATTCCTGCCGGGATTCCAATCGATGCGATAGAGGATATTCTTGACTATGAAGAAATACCTGAAGAACTTGCGCGCACAGGCGAGTTTTTTGGACTTCAAGTAAAAGGCGATAGCATGGAACCAGATATTCGCAATAATGATATAGTGATAATAAAAAAACAAGATAACTGCGAAACTGGCGATGTCTGCGCAACTATGGTTAATGGCGATGCTGCAACTGTTAAACAAGTTAAAAGAGACAATGCAGGTATTTGGCTTGTGCCATTTAATAAAAAATACCCACCTGTGTTTTATGATAAAAAACAAATCGAAACTCTGCCAGTTAAAATTATTGGTAGGGTTATAGAAGGTCGGAGAAAATATTGATGAATGCTGTTATTTACGCCAGGTATAGTTCAGAAAAGCAAAATGAAAACAGCATCGAAGGGCAAGTAAGGGTTTGCAAAGAATATGCCGAACGAAACGGAATGTCTATTGTGGGAGAATATATTGACCGAGCTGTAAGCGGCACCACAGACAACAGGCCAGGTTTTTTGCGTATGATTGAGGATGCAAACAGGAAAGAATATGAAATAATCCTGGTTTATAAGTTGGACAGATTTGCTCGTAACCAATATGACACAGTAGTTTATGAGCATAGACTTGGCAAACTTGGAATTAAAGTTGTTTCGGCAACAGAATCAATAACGAATAGCATTGAAGGAAGAGTTCTAAAAAGTTTAATTGTTGCTATGGCTGAAATGTATTCTGAAGAACTTGCTCAGAAAGTAAAGAGAGGTAACCGAGAAAACTATTTAAAAGGGCTTTGGACTGGCGGACATCTTTTATATGGCTATAAGGTTGAAAATAAAAAAATTCTCATAGATGAAGACAAAGCCGAAGTGGTTAGATTTATTTTTAAAGAATATGCAAAATGGTAAAACAAAAAAAGAAATCGTGGCAGCGCTTAATGCAAAAGGGCAAAAAAATTACAGCGGCAAACCATTTACAATTTTTAGTTTGCAAGAAAATTTGAAAAATACAAAATATATCGGTGCTGCAAAATTGCATGGCCAAGTTTACAATAATATTTATCCTGCGATACTTGATGCCCAATTATTTAATGAAGTGCAAAAAATGATTAATAAACGAAAACAAGCACCAGCAGTCGCAAAGGCAAGGACAGAGTACTTGCTGACAGGTAAAGCATATTGCGGTTATTGCGGTGATTCCTTTGTTGGAATTAGCGGAACAAGCCGAACAACGGATAAACATTATTATTATACTTGTTCAACTAGGTATAAAAAGAAAGAGTGTAAAAAGGCAAATGAAAAGAAAGAAGAACTAGAGAATGAAGTTATCCGGCAAACCATTGAATATGTTCTTAAACCTAAAAACATAAATATTATTGCTGAGAAATTAGTTGAACATTATGCAAAAGATATTAACGAAATTAAAATCGCAGAGATAGAGAAACGCGTTGCCCAAGCAGAGCGTGAAATTCAAAAATGTGCTGATGTGATTTTTAAAACTGATAATGCCGAAATATTAAAGCAGATAAATAATAAGGCAAATGACCTCTCAATTCAAAAAAAAGACCTGCAAACTGAATTGTCGCAATTAAAATTTGCAAGAGCAATTAAACATACAAAACAAGATTTCATAGATTACTTAACATTATTTATCAAAGGCGATGTTATGGAATATGAACACAAGAAAAAATTGATTCATGGGCTAGTTAACTCGGTTTGGGTGTTCGATTCCTTCGTTGCCGTGTTTTATAATATAGCCAGTCAGCGACCGCTAACAATAAATGAATTTAAAGAAGTTTTAACTGAAAACGGCATCAATTATGACGCCGTTTGCAATGGTTCGTATTTGAACTTAATTGGCTCCCTGAGTAGGATTTGAACCTACGACCTACCGGTTAACAGCCGGTTGCTCCACCGCTGAGCTATCAGGGAATATGGAGAATAACAGGAATAATATAACAATTATTATTTGCGTTGTCAATGTTTTACTATTGTTTATTTTATGGTAATTTAATAAACCTATTTTGTTTTTCATAAGTGTTTTATATGCATTATGGCTTGACAACGCGGTATTGTAATGTTACAATTACGCCATATTAAAAACCTTTACCCAAGAAAGCAAGTGGGGAACCGTAAACCGACAATAGGTGCTTGCCCAGGTAGATGTAAATTCTTTTTAACTGTTTTTGTTATCAAGTCTTTATGCCTACCGCATAAAGATTTTTTAATTTAAATTAGTTAAAAGGAGGAAAAATGGAAAAGAGGACAAGTCAGAATTTTAAAGTAAAAGAAAAAACCGTTGCAGAAATTGAAAAAAAATTAAGCAAGGCAAAAAGTGTTATCTTCGTTGAAACTAAAAAAGTAACAGTGGCAGAAGACACAGCCCTTCGTAACAAATTTCGTAAGAGCGGTGTTGACTATAAAGTTTATAAAAATCGTTTAGTCAAAATTGCACTTAACAATCTTGGAATTAAAGAGTTGGATTCAAGTCTTAAAGGTCACCTTACAGTTGCATTCAGCAATAACGACGAAACATCAGGTGCAAAAATAATAAATGCTTTTGAAGCAAAAGAAAAGATTGTTCCTCAGTTTGGTCTGCTTGGAAAAAGCGTGCTAAACAAAGAAGCAGTAATCGAACTTGCAAACTTGCCAACTATGGAAGTTCTTGTGGCAAAACTACTTGGACTTATCAATAGTGGGGCACAAGGTATTGCAGGTGTAATAAACGCACCAACAAGTGCGCTTGCCAGAGTAATTAGTGCTGGCGTAAAATAATTAAAAAAATAAAAGGAAATAAATTATTATGTCTAATGTAAACACATTGATTGAAGAAATCAAAAAACTAACACTTGTAGAAGTTAGCGAACTTGTTAAAGCGCTAGAAAAAGAATTCGGCGTTTCTGCCGCTGCTCCTGTTGCAGTTGCTGCTGCCGCTGCTCCTGCTGCTGCCGCTGGTGCTGCTGCTCCTGCCGCTGCTGCAAAAACTGAATTCACTATCTTCCTAAAAGACGGTGGAGCAAACAAAATTAACGTTATTAAAGCAGTTAAAGAAATTACTGGTCTTGGACTTACTGATGCAAAAGCAATTGTTGACGGCGCTCCAAAAGACGTTAAAACAGGCGTTCCAGCAGAAGATGCTAAGAAATTTGAAGCAATGCTTAAAGAAGCAGGCGCAACTGTTGAACTTAAGTAATTTTGTTTTGTCATTAAAACAAGTTAAACAAAAAAGCACTAATACAGTGCTTTTTTGTTATTTTAGGTATTGCCAAAAATCGACAAATGTGTCACAATAAAGCATGAAGAATATAGACAAGTTAATTGAAAAAGTTAATGGAAACAATATATTCACATCACCTCAAATACGCGAATTATTTTTTGTTGGGGACGAAGGAATGACTCTATCACATTTGGAGCGTGTTACCCAAAAAATTAACGAATTTATAACTGTTTATAAAAACTGCAAAAAACCACTTACGTATTTAGTTAAAACAAAGTGCGGTCACCTAGAAGGAAAAACGCAAAGGACAATAAAGAGAAATAAGATTCTTCACAAATGCATGTATATTGAAATAGATTTTTCTGTTGTTGTAGATGGACAAGATAAAAATGGTGATTTGCGTACATTGCTTGATATAACCAATGATGTTATGCAGAAAGCCTATAAAACAGTCGTGTGCTAAGACACGAAATAGCGGATGTTCTTTCTTTACAACCGGAGTCATTTGAGCGTGCGTTGGAGCAATTTATCATAAGCGCTAAAGATCCATATTTCAGGCTTATAGATAGAAATACACCTGAGCATATACTTGCTGTTTTTAGATATGAAAATGCTCACCGAATAGTGCAGTATACATACAAAAACAAAATCGGAGATGGGGCAAGGGATCTGTTTCATTCTAAAAGGCAAAGGCAAAAAAAATATAGCCGAACGAAAAAGAACAAAGCAAAAGGTAAATTTAACCCAGAATTTTATTTAAGTCCAAATAGTATAAGAGGCAAAAGCGTAGATGCAATACTAAGGGGGCTAGAGGAAGATGGGTTTTAAAGATCTAGTGAAGAGATTTTAAAAGAAACGGTTTAAAAGCCAATGGCAGAGGTAAGCAGGCTGTTGATACTTATTTTTATGAAAGTCAAGCGGGGAGAACCCACTTCCATGTTTATTTACACAAATAGTTAATTATGATATAATTTATGTATGCAAAACATTGAAAGATTAGTGGGAAAAGCGATAAAAAAATCTATCAGCCAAGCAGATTTGCGTGCATGGTTTTTTAATGATCAACCCGGAATAAGAAAAAGACATTTAGAGCGTTTTGCAGGATTTATAAACGACTTTATGGTTGAATACAAAAAGTGCAAAGATCCGCAATGCTATATTGTTGCCACTCGCTGTGGGCATCTTAGAAATCAAACTTATTCTCCGCAAAACCGCAGACTTTATTTAAATGCACTTTTTATTCGCACAAACCTGCCAGGTGTTGCAGAAGGATTAGACCGCAGAAATACAAATTTGGGCATTGCCGATATGGAAGAAGAAGCATGCAAATTTGCGGTAAGCCATCCAAGAGTTGTTAAACACAGCACAAACAAGGATGTTATTGGACTTGTTCCTGTATCGCTAGAAAGAGCGCTAAAGCAATATGTTATAAATGCTCAGGATGAATATTTCAGGGAAATTGCGAGAGACACTCCAGATGACAAACTAGACGATTTTATTGAACGCAATTTGCATCGCATTTATTGTCACCGATATATAATAAAAGACGATTATGCAATACTTGCTAAATACGGCATGATGCCAAAAGAAAGGCTAAGATATATTGGAAAGAGAAGACCAACACCATCAACAGTAAAATATAAACAACAAAGAAGTGAACAACCGCTTAAAAGCCAACTCAATATAAAAAAGCGTGGACTTAGGAAATACCACGCAATGAATGCAATTATAGAAGAAGACGTTGTTATTTAGGTATAAAGGTTGCACACTCGGCTTGTTTTTCTGTGTCAATAACTGTTATACCGTTTGCATAGCATTTGTTGCATTTATTATAAAGACACTTAGCATCGCATGCTAAATTTACTTGATGCAAGTTTTGAGGTGCAAGGTCTTCGCTGGTTTCAAAAATGTTACCTAATTTTTTTTCTAAATCTTGCTTTACTTTATCAGGGTCATATTTTGCACAAAGCGTGCCGCGTGTAACTTTAATTTCTTTGGCACTGCAACTGCAACCAGTGTTAAATGTGCAATCTGTTTTTTTACAACGAATATCCATACCTATATTATGTTAAGCAGTTGCGGTTTTTATTCATTTATGGTAGTATTTACTACTATGAAAAATAGTTATTTTATTTTACGAAATAGTCCCGCAAGGGTATAACTGGCAAAACAAGCCCAGACATTTTTTATTGTTTTGGAAAAAAAGATAAAAGTAAAATTAAAATAAAAAGGTAGAAGAAAATATGAAATATAGTCATTTAGTAATAGAAACAGTAAAAGATGCGCCAAGCGATGCAAAGATAAAAAGCCATATTTTACTTTCTCGTGCAGGGTTTATAAAACAATTAACAAGTGGAATTTACACACTTGGAATGCCAGCACTTAAAATTTCACAAAAAATTGAAAATATTATACGCCAAGAAATGAATGCTTTAGACGGACAGGAAGTTAAGTTTCCTGTTGTTATGAATAGAGAGTTATGGGACGAAACAGGGCGTTATACTTCAATTGGCAGTGAGATGGTTAGATTTAAGGATAAAGGCGGACGTGACATGCTTTTGGGTATGACTCACGAAGAGGCATCTGTGGACTTTGCCAGAGCATTTGTTAAAAGTTCTCAAAAATTTCCTTTCATGATTTATCAAATTCAAACCAAGGTGAGAGATGAACTTCGCAGCCGCGGGGGGCTTATCCGTGTGCGTGAGTTCACAATGAAAGACGCTTACAGTTTTCACTTAACTCGTGATGATTTGCAAAATTATTATAAAAAGCAGTACGATGCTTATTATAGAATTTTCCGCCGTATTGGTATGAAAAACGTTGTTGCCGTTGCAAGTGACAGCGGTATGATGGGTGGCAAGGTTGCCCACGAGTTTATGCTTGTTTGTGATGCAGGTGAAGACACATTGGTGCTTTGTGACAAATGTGGATATGCAGCAAACGCTGAGGTTGCCGAAGGGCTTTTAGAAAAACAATTATCTAAAAAACAAGAGCCTAAACTTGTTGATGTTGGTAAAAACACATCAATTGAAAAAATGTGTGACTTTTTAAAAGTAAAGCCAAGTCAAACTTGCAAAAAATTTGTTTGTTTCGCTATTAAGGGAGATTTAAATACAACAGTAGTGGCTTTTATTAGGGGAGACCTAGATGTTAACGAAACCAAGCTGCAAACAATATTAAAAAAAGAAATTGTAGCAACCGATGCTTTGGATGCAAGTGTATTTGCACCTTACTATATAGGACCAATTGGTTTAACAGATAAAAATGTTATAAAGGTTTATGATGTTTCATTAAAGGATGAAGAGAACCTTGTATGCGGAGCAAATAAAGCACCATTTCATTACACAGGGCTTAGCGTTTCAAGAGATTTGAAAAATATTAAGTTTGAAGACTTTTCTATGGTTAGCGAAGGTATGACTTGCAAAACATGCGGCGAAGGCAAATTATCTTTTAAACGCGGTATTGAAGTTGGAAACATTTTTGACCTTGGCACTAAATATACCGAAAGCATGAAGATGCAAATTACGTTGCCAGACGGAAACAAAATGTTCCCAGTTATGGGCTGTTATGGCATTGGTGTTGGAAGAGCAATTGCAAGTATTGCAGAAGAACTTGCAGATGAGAAAGGACTAGTATGGCCATATAGCGTTGCACCTTGGCAAGTGCATATATGTGCACTGCAAATTAACGATGAAAAAGTTAGAACAGCCGCATTTAATTTATATGGCGAACTAAAAGAAAAAGGTATTGACGTTTTGATTGATGACCGTGATACAAGCCCAGGGAAAAAATTTGCAGATGCCGACCTTTTGGGCATGCCAATTCGTGTAGTTATTAGTCCACGCAGTTTAGAAAATGAACAATTTGAAATTGTTTTTAGGCAAAGCAAAAACCAAATAATGCTTGAAATTAAAGACGCCACTGACAAGATAATAAATTTTATAAAAGACGAGGTTATATAAAAATGAAAGTTTACCTATTAAAAGATGTTGCTGGAAGAGGCAAAGTTGGGCAAGTGATTGATGTTGCAGATGGCTATGCAAACAACTTTTTGTTTAGGCAAGGATTAGCAAAAAAAGTTGACGGTGCGGTTACAAACGAACTGCAGCGAAAACAAGAAAGCAAAGATTTTCATACTGAACAGGCAAGAGTTGCGAATGTTGAACTTGCAAAACAAATTGAAAAAGTAAGCATTGTAATAAAGGTAAATGTTGGACAAAGTGGAAAAATGTTTGGAAGTGTAACAAACAGCGAAGTTAATGCAGAGTTTAAAAAACAAGGCATTGAAATTGAAAAGCAAAGAATTGTGCTGCCGCAAATTAAAACTGTAGGTAACTTTGATGGCGTTGTTAAACTGGATTTTGGAATTAGTGCAAAAATTGTTGTGAAGGTGGTGGCTTAATGTCAGAGCAAATAACAATGGAAAAGCCCAAAGAACAAGATGATTTTGCAACGAGCAAGGGGCAAATTGAAGTATCTAAAATAGATGATGATGTGTTTGTGATTATTTTGCTTCCTAACAATGAAGCATTTAAACAAAGCCGCCCGTTTGACCTAGAAGTTTGCGGCCGCCCCATGCATGCTTGGGTAAACTGTGCAATTGGCGTGTGCCCAAATGTGATGGTGCAGGTTGATCAAACCGATGATATTATTAGCATTGTTAAAAACAACATTACCGATTACAAATACACAGCAGTGTTATATGCCGATACACCGCTTTTAACACGCAAAACATTTTTGCAAATTATTGATTATGTTAAAACCAAGAAACTTAATGTTTGCAAACTTACACGGGGCTTTGTTTTTGAAACAAAATATATAAAAAATGCAGATAAAATTTATAGCGATGAAACACATTATTTTGATGAAGAAGATTTTATTGCAGCATTTAATTTTAAGCAGTTGGCACTTATTCGTGATATTCAGCGTAACCGCATTTTAGAATTTTGGATGTCGCAGGGTGTTGATATTGCAGAAAATGTTTATATTGATGCAGATGTTAATATTGGTCAGTTTGTACGTGTTAATGCAGGTGCAAGTTTACTTGGTGCAACAGGCATTGGCGATGGTGCAATAATAGGCCGCAATGTTGTTGTAAAGGATAGTATTATTGGTGCCGGCGTTAAGGTTGATATTAACAGTGTTATTAAAAATGCAGAAATAGGAAACCACACTCAAATTGGTGTTGGGGTTGTTTTTTGTAACTATAACGGAAAAACTAAGAGCAAAAGCATTGTGGGCAGCCGAGTTTTTATTGGCAGTAATTGTAATCTGATTGCTCCAATCACACTTGAAGACGGCAGTTTTATTGCTGCAGGCAGCACAATTAGCGATGACGTTCCAGCCGACACTTTAGCAATTGCAAGAGCAAGGCAAGTGAACAAAACGAAGTAGTACATCATGCTAAAACTTTGTACATTGGCTAGCGGCAGCAAGGGGAATGCAACTTATATATCAAGCGGCGGCACAAACATTTTGGTGGACTGCGGCATTTGCTGTAAGGATTTGGAACAGCGGCTTGTTAGTATTGGAGTGAGTCCAAGCAGTATTGATGCTATTGTTTTAACGCATGAGCATCACGACCACATTATGGGACTTGACAGTTTTGTTAAGAAATTTTCTTGCACTGTTTATGTGCATCAAAAGGCATATAATGCATACGTTTCAAAATTGGCAAGGGAAACCATGCTGAAAGTGAACATGTTTAGTGATGCTCAGTTTGAAATTGGGGATATAAATGTTAACTGCATTGAGGTTAGCCACGATAGTAAATTTTGTTTTGGCTTTACGTTTGAAAACGGCGGGACTAAGGTGGCACAAATTTACTGACATTGGTTCGATTAACATGAGAATTGTTAATAGTTTGAAAGGGTGCCAATTAGTTGTTATTGAAAGCAACCATTGTGAAACTATGCTTAGGCAAAATGACCAATATCCGCTTAGTTTAAAGCGACGGATTTTAAGCCCTAAGGGACATTTATCTAATAACTCTTGTGCTATGGCTGTGTATGAACTTGCTAAGTTAGAAGTTTCGCAAATTGTTTTAGCACATTTAAGTGAAAAGAATAATACGCCGAGCCATGCCTATAACACAGTAAAATCTTTTTTAGAAAGCAAGGGTGTTATTGAAGGTTTGCATATTGCAGTGGATGTTGCGCTGCAAGATAGTGTGGGGACTGTTTTTGAACTTAATTAACCTAGAACTAAAGTTAGGTTAAACTAGGTTATTTAATTTTTGATTAGCCTTTATTTTAAAGGAGTTTTTAGGTTAAGTTAGGTTTTCAGGTTTGAGCAGATTTGCCAGATTAAATTTGAAGAGCAATTCATAATATAGTATAATATATTGTTTGTTTAAGTGAGCGTGGTGTATGACTAAACTTATTTGCCACAACACTTATTTAGTGATACGCTACATTAATGAATTATACAAAACAGGACGGCGGATTGACTTATGGTATTGCTCTTGCTGGAGCATTGCTTTTAAGTTTGATGCTTGGCTTTTTGCCAAACACTGTTTGGGGTGCGGTTGTAACATCTGTTGTGCTGAATTTACTTTGGGTTATTTGTGTTTTAACAGGAAGCAGGAGAATTGGGTACAAAAATATAATGGAGAAGACACATGCCAAGACAAAATTAAGTGCGTTAAATATTTTATTGCTTGTTGCAATTGGTGTTGCCGGAGTTTGGTTTTTAAACCCTTTAGCAGAAGTGTTTATTGATTTGTTTAAACTTATTGGATATGTGCCTCCGCAGGGAAATGCATTGCTTTTGGGTATGAATAATTTTGGATTGTTTGCTTTGGCATTGCTGGTTGCATGTGTGATACCTGCAATTTTTGAAGAGTTTTTGTTTCGCGGTGTGATTTTGCAGGCGTTTAGGGATTTGGGTAAAGTAAAGTCGGTTTTGCTTAGCGGGTTTTTGTTTGCATTGTTTCATCTTTCACCTGCACAGACTGTTTTTCAATTTTATTTAGGGTGCGTTTGTGCGTTGGCGGTTATTAAAACAGGCAGCATTTGGGCAGGGGTGATTGTTCACTTTGTTAATAATGCTTTTATTGTTGCATACACATATTTAAGCAACTATGCAGTTTTGACATTTGTGTGGTGGGAAATTGCACTTATGGCATTGATTGGCGCGGCATTGGTGTGGGTGTTTTTTAGACAAAATTTAAAAGCAAAAACAAACTTGAGTTTAAGCAAACAAAAAAAATTAACATTTTGGAAGACGGAGTTTTGTTTTTTGTGGTCTTTTGTGCTATAGTTATTTGGGTTTCATTATTAGGAGGCTTTTAGAATTTGGAAACAGTTGAAGAAGGTAAAATAACAATTGAGCCTACGCAGGCACCTGTTATGCCGCAAGATAACAGCAAGACTTTTTTGATTACGTGCATAACATTTTTTTGTATGTTGATTGTGTTTATGGCTTTGCGCGTTTCGTTTCAATGGGGTGTGTGGGACTTTTTGGGTGATATTGGCGGCGATGTTTTATGGAGCGCTGTCACACAAATAATTGTGATGTTGATTGTGCCGATTGCTGTTTTTAGTATTTACAGAAAACAAAAACCAGTTAATACGTTTAAGCAGTTTGGATTTAAAAAGATTAACGGTAAAGTTTTGGGATTAAGTTTTGCGGCGGGCGGTACGGCGTTTGTTTTTAATATTTTTGTTGCAACTATTTTTGCCAGTTTGCTTGCAATGTTTGGATATAGGTTTCCGGAATATGGTGATACACCTTTGACCGGTGTTTTGGCTTTGTTGTTTGGACTGTTGTTTACCGGAGTGCTGCCTTGCATTTGTGAAGAAGTTACTCACCGTGGGATGCTGCTGCGCGGAATGCAGGGGAAACTTGGTTTGCGTGGTGCTTTGATTTTTAGCAGTTTGATGTTTGGTTTGATGCACTTAAACATTGCTCAGTTTTTCTTTACATTTATTTTAGGGCTTATGATGGGTATGGCGACTGTTGCAACTAAGAGTATTTGGCCTGCTATTATCATGCACTTTTGTAATAATGGTATTGGGGTGTATTTGGAGGTGGCAGCAAAACAAGGCTGGCTTTTGAGTAATTTTTATGATGTTTTAAACGACATCTTGATGGCTATTCCATTTAATTTTATTGTGATTATTTTTGCGGCAGTTGGGCTTGGATATTTATTGCTTAAAATTATTAGAAGCATGGTTAAGCACAGCGGTTTGGATGCGGGGACGGCCTTTGCCTTGATGCAGCCTGTTAAAAAGCCAAAACTTACACTTTGGGAAGGAATGTTTTTTTACGGTACTGTTGTGATGGGTGTGCTTGCAACAGTGTTTACTTTTGTGTGGGGAATGCTTTGATTGTTTGACATACCTTATGTTATTGTATAAATTGATACTATGAATACAAACATATTTGAACCTGTGTTAGAGAAGGGTGAAGAAATTGTTAAAATTTATAAACCAGATAAAAAGAAATATTGGTTTAGCATGAATTTGTGGACACTTCTTTTTACTGGTTTTATTGCGATTTTTATTCCGATAGGTTCTATAATGGCTGGCATTGATGACGGAACTGTTACGAACTTTTTTGAAGGGCTTATAACTGGAATTCTTGGAATTTTGTTTGCAATTGTTTTTCATTTAATAATGTTTTTTGTTTTTGCTTATCCGTTTATGAGACTTAATTATAAAAATAAATTTTATGCATATACTAACAAGCGAATATTAATTAGAAAAGGCATTTTTGGAGTTGATTTTTTATCATTAGAATTTACTAGTCTTACTGCAACTGTTGTAAAGGTTAATCTGATTGATAAAATTGTTAAACGCAACACAGGTACTATTATTTTTGCAAGCCCTAGTGCACCGCTTGGAAACATGGCTGGCGGATATGGCGGAAATAATAAATATAATAATGTTTTGATAAACCCCTATTCTTTTGGACATATTGCTAAACCATATGATACACTTAGAGAGATTAAGGAACTTATTGACGAGCAGACAAAGAAATAAATGTTTGCGCAATAACATAAAAATAAACAAAGGAAAAAGAAAATAATGGAAATGATGTTTAATGACATTTTGGAAAAAGACGAAAAGGTGATTAAGGCATATAAACCTAATAAGACAAAATATTGGTGGAGCGTTAATCTTTCAATGCTTTTGATGTCACTATGGTTTTTCTTTATGATTGGCATTAGCGTGCTTGGAGGGTTAAGTGAAGATAGGCCTGTTACATCTAAAGATGTTTGGCTGACTGTTGGGATTACTGTTGGTATTTATGCGGTTATTCATTTAATAGTTTTGTTTTTTGCAAAACTTAACTATCAAAAAAGATTTTATGCTTACACGAACAAGAGAGTTATTATTAGAAGCGGTATTATTGGAGTCGACTATAAATCGTTAGAGTTTAAAAATCTTACTGCTACAATTGTTAATGTTAGTTTGATTGACAAGATGGTTAAAAAGAATACTGGTACGTTGGTGTTTGGTAGTCCGGCATCTCCGCTTAACGGAGTGGGGGCATATATGTTTAAGCATATTTTGAAACCATATGACACCTTGCGTGAAATTAAAGAATTAATTGACGCAAAGGAAAAAGAAGAAGATAAGAAAAAAGCCAAGTAATGGCTTTTTTCATATATATGGTTATATGCTGTATTTGGAATTTTTAAAGCAAGTTTCGAAATTTAAAAAATTTGCTATTGGTAAGAGTGAGCAGGGGCGGCCGATTTATGCGGTGAGAGTTGGCAGCGGAAACAAAACAATTTTGGTTCAGGGCGGAATGCATGCACGGGAATATTGGACTGCTTTTTTGGTGCTGAGACTGATAGAATTTTATAAAGACATTGATGGTATTTCGATTTTATTTATTCCGCTTGTTAACCCTGATGGAATGGTGATGTGTGATGAGCGGCCGCTGTGGAAGGCAAATGCAATTGGGGTTGACCTTAATGTTAATTGGCCTGCGCGCTGGGGAAAGGGAAAAAGAAATGTAAGGGTTGCAGGAAGTGAAAACTTTATTGGGGATAATCCGCTATGTGCAAAAGAGAATTATGCATTGTTTAGATTGGTTAATAAGTTAAACATAATTTATACGATTAGTTATCATAGCAGGGGTAATGAGATTTATTGGAACTTTTTTTGTAAAAGTAAAGAACATAGGCGGATTGCAAAAATTGTTAGCAAAAGCACGGGATATCCACTTGCTAGGGCTGGCAGAAGTGCTGGCGGTTTTAAGGATTTTATTATTCAAAATTTGGGCATACCAAGTGTTACTATTGAAGTGGGCAATGGCGACACGCCATATGACAAGATTGGGGAAGAGATGAATGAGATTTTTGATTGTAATAAAAATGTAATTAGTGATATCATTAAACATGTATTTAGAACTGGCAAAGAAAGAGGCAATAAAAGCTGAGACTAAGGGTGAGGTGCCTGTTGGGGCAGTTATTGTTTGCGGGAATAAAGTTGTTGCAAGTGCGGGAAACAGGCGGGAAGGAAAGAAAAGGGCAACTGCACATGCAGAAATTTTGGCAATAAACAAGGCGTGCAGAAAATTGAAGAGTTGGCGGTTGGATGACTGTGAGATGTATGTTAGTTTGCTTCCTTGCCCAATGTGTGCAGGGGCTATTGTGGCGGCGAGAATAAAGCAGGTTTTTGTTGGGGCGGTTAGCAATGAACTGCACCTTATTGAACAGATTTTTGTAAATAACAACCAAAATCATAAAACAATTTTTGGTGCAGTTGCGTGATTCTGAGTGCGAGTTGATGCTGAAAAACTTTTTTGGCAGGCTTCGCGGCTCTAACAACAGCAAAACTATTGACTAACAAATGTAAAAATGATTATAATAAACTTATAAAGGATACAAAAGATGGATGCTTTAAGAAAAGTGTTTTCGGCGATTGGAATTGTGCTTGCAATTGTTGTGGGTGTTGGTGCCATTGCTGCAGGCTATCTTTATCTATTTCCTGATAACAGTTTGTTTGGAATTAGGTTTGTTCAACAAAAAAAAGAGACATATGCTTTTTTGAAAGGGGACGATATTGTTGATGGCGGATTGAATAACGCTTTTAAAAACATTTATATTGTTGCTAACGGATATAATGTGAATTTTGTGTTTACTGCCAATGCTGAAAATGAAGGTAATATTGTTTTGTATGAAGATATTTTTGGATATTCAGGCAACAATATTGCCAAGGCTCAACTTTCTGCACGCACCACTTTTTTGGATGCGGGTGGTATGACGTGGAATAAATGGACGCTTAGAGAACCGCATGGGCTTATTGATAAAAAAGACAGCAAACTGACAGTGTATCTTCATAATGGAGTTGAATATAATTTGATGGTTGACGCTGCAACGGGATGTAATGTAAGTGTTATGAAAGACGGTACTGCCGCTGCGAATGTAGCGAGTTTGACTGTTACTAATAACAGCGGAAAAGTTTCGGTGCCTGCGACAATTGATAGCATTAAGGGTTTGACAGTTGACAGTAAGAACCTTAGTGTTGATGTTCAAAAAAATATTACAGGCAATTGCACAATACTTTCTGGCGGTATTGGAAGTGCAAAACTTCGCGGTGTTAGCGGACTTTTGAGTGTTGGTACTGCGCTTAAAAAAATAAATAATCCAGAGGTTTCGGCTACTACGGTTGGGTCGCTATATGCAAATACAAATGGCGGTAAGATTACAATTGATGCTATTGCTGGTGCTGTGGGGTCAACAAGGCTTGATGTTAATACTACTAATGCAAATGTTTATGTTAAAACAGTGACTGGGGATGTTAAGTTTGTTACAAGCGGTGACGGAAAAATAACGATTGATGAACTTACTGGTGATGTGCTTGACGGCAGTAAAGTTGTTTACAACAATGCTACTTTTAAGAAAGTTAATGGTAATGTTAATATTTCATCTGCGAACAGCGGTAAAATTGAGGTTCATTTTGTAGATTCGGTTGCGGCTGGGAAAGGAAAGGTTACTGCAAGTTTTAAGAATGGGGATGTTATTGTAAGGAATATGCAAGGTGCTTGTAATATACCTGCGGTGGAATATGGCAGAGGAAGCATTGACATTGTATTTAAAGACTTGCCAACTGCTTATTTGGCAACTCCTATGATTATTAAGGCTTATGACGGCAATGTAAAAATTAATACTGCAGTTGTTGAAAATGGCAACTTTGCCGTAAAAATTGCAAGTGCGACAAGTGTTAGCATTAGGAAAGGCACGATTACTGGCTCTGCAATTGGTCCGACAACCACAACAAACGGAGCGTTTGTAAATATTGCAGATGTTGGTTCGTTTCCACACGCATGCTACATGGATATTGTTACAAGGAAAGTTTTGACAATAGTTGTTCATAATGGTTTAGCATAAGATTGCTGCTTCCAAAAAAATCGCTTCCTATAAACACGTGCTTCACGTGTTTTTTTGCGAAATTTATATGTGACTGCACACTATGATTGCCTAAAAAATCTTTTACTAAAGTTATGCCAAGTGTGTTTGTTGCTTTTAATTGTTGATTGGTTAGATTTCGTGGATGCGTACAAAGTGCGTTGCAGCAGGCATGACTGCAAAAAATTGGTTTGGTGGTGAGACGTGCGAACTGCCAAAAACTTTTTCGGTTTAAATGGGCAACATCTATAATGATGTCATATTTTTCAAATTCTGCTATTGCCTGTTTTCCTAGTTTTGTTAATCCGCCAGAACTTAATGCACCGCCTGCATATTTGTTTTTATTGTTCCATGTGAGGCTTATGTAGTAGGGCTTAAGTTTTAAAACATCTGCAATTCCTAAATTTCCTATATCTTCTATGCAGAATTTATATTTTTTATTTTTTGGCAGTAATTTTTTCTTTTCTTTTATTTGCTGCAGAGTTCGATTTGTTGACCAGACGGCACAACAAATAAAAGCCGACTTGGTTGATTTTAAATATCTTCCTACATCGGCTTTTGTGTTTAGTTCGTCTAAAAAGTCGTTATGCAAATCTATCATATTGTTATATATGTTTTTATTTGCCCCCTGGTGTGACTGGATTCCCAGGCGTTATGTTTGAAGGTCTTTTGTATACTTTACTTGTTGTTGATATTACGATAGATTTTCTTTCTTGCTCGGCACTGCGAACTGCTAGTTCGGTGTTTATTTCTTCTTTACGGTTGTTTAGTCCATCTATTTCTTTTGAAACGCTATAGTTGCTAACACATTTACGATCATTTTCGTCCCAAACTTTGTCAAGTTCTGCAAGTCTGTGGTCGATTGAGTTAAGTTCATTATCAAGTTCGGTAGTGGTCATTTTTTTTACGTCCATAATAAAAGCACCTCCTATTAAACTGTTTAAAGTTTACTAGTTTTGGTGCTTTTTGTCAATATGGATTATTTTTTTATAATTATATTATTCAATAACAGCGCCTTTGGGTTTTAATGCGCTAGGATTTGTTTCAATAACTGTTCCGACTTGTCCTGTTAGGACTGCCGCTGCGATTTGTCGGTTTTTTTCTTCGGTTGCAATTAGTTTGTCAATATCAAAACCTTTTCTTCTAAGTTCGCATTCAATAGAAAAAACATCATTGCCTAATTGTTCGACATTAACTGCTACCTCGTTTCTAACTGATTGTGTGACTTTTCCGCTTTTGCTTTCGTTTCCAATTTTTCCATCCCACATTCTTAGATATGATTCAAGTTTTTCTTGTTTTTTTGTTCTTAAATATAAAAGTTCTTCTATAGTTTTTTTGTCTAAGTCTTTTAAATATCTAATCATTTTATTTTCTCCTTAAATTTAAATTATGGTATATCTTTATGTCAATACAACTATTATTTTCCGCTAGGGGTTTCGCTGCCTTCGGTTTTTGCTTCTGGCTTTAATACATCTTTTGATGTTGAGAATACAATTTGCTTTAGTTCTGGACATAGAACTACAAGTGCTTTTTTTAGAGAAGTTAGTTGGTCTTGTATGCGCTCCATATTATGCCCTTTATGCCGTGCCTTTGCACCGTATGTGCTTTCGGGTTCTTTAAATCTGTTAAGTCTTGTGGTGAACCAATAAATTCTGCTGTTTAAATTTCACTGGCACTTAGTTTGCTTATTTGTTCTTCATTTAAAAAGTCATACATGGCGTATACCTCTGCCTTATTTTAACTGTTTTTTACTGTTTTTGTCAATAGGGAATAAATTATATCTTTCTGGATTTGTTATTGCACCTAAGATTCTCTCTTTTACTTGCGGGATATCTTTTTGCAGATTATGTATTAGATTTTTCATATATTCGCGTTTTGTATAGCCGTTACCAGGGCATGGATTTTTTAAAATAGGGAAGCCTTTGCTTAATTTTTTTATTTGATCTTCTTCTATATATAATAGAGGGCGGATAAGATGTATTTTGGTTCTATCCATATATCCTGTTGGTTGAAAAGTGCTGAGCCGTCCTTCGTAGAAAAGACTTAAGAACAGCGTTTCCATTAGGTCGTCGGCGTGGTGTCCAAGTGCAATTTTGTTGCAGCCATGCTTGATTGCGACTGTGTTTAGCACGCCTCTTCGCATTTTGCTGCAAAGACTGCATGGATTTTTTTCTTTGCGTTCATCAAAAATTATTTCAAAGATATTAGTTTTTTCAATTATTAGCTCTGTGCCGCATACGTCTTTACACCATTTTGAAAGAGCCGTGAAATCGGTTTTGCCATTAGAGCAGTCTATTGTGATTGCAACGATGCTTACTTCTTTGTATATATGCTTTATTAGTTGGCTCATGCACAAAAGCAGTGCCAAAATTGTCTTTGCCTCCACTGATGCCAACGGCAATTTTATCGCCTTTGTTTAGCATGTTATAGTCTTCTATTGCCTTTCGCATTTTGCTTAATATTTTTTGCATAAGTAAGCATATATTATTTTGTTGATTACAGCAATATTTATTGGTCAAATGTTAATAGAAGTAATAAATTAATTGACTGGCGGTGTTTAAAACTATATCATTTAAGTATACTAAACATAAGATGCGATGCTGAAGGAAGCAAAGGTAAGGATGCAAAGGAAAAACGAATGAAGTAAAAAGTTAAACTAATGAGCATACTGTTTCTCCTGTTCGGTTTTGCCGCGCTTTTAGTCGGATGTTCTGACCCATATGCAAACCTAAAAATCAGTCTTGATAAATCAGTAATAAGTTTAACAATGCGTGCAGACCAATACGGTGAATTGATAAATGAATATGCGGTTGCACAAATAACCGCAACGGTTAAGGGTGCACCAAGTTCGGTTGGAACATATTCGGATTTTTATTTAAGTGATACCAACGTTGCATCGTTAAGTATTACAGAAAAGTCGGACGGAAAAACAGTTGCAACGATAAGAGCCCAAAAAGGCGGAACAACACAAATTTATGCAACAACCCGCGGAGGCGGTAAACGTGCAGTAGCAACGATAACTGTTTCGGTTCCTGTTGCGGTTATTAAATTGACAAACCCAAATCAAAACTATGCAGCGCCTAGAGGCGGGGATAGCATAACAATTAAACAAAGTGATTTTACATTTTTGACAACAACAGCATCGACATCACTTGGTGCAGTCAACCCAACTCAAAGAGATTTGAGATTTTATTTATTGACTGATTATGGTGATGTGACAATAGATGAAATTACAGGCGTTTTAAATGTTGGTGAAAATTTAAGAAACCTTGATACAAGCACGGGTAAGAACCGTGTAGGGGTTCGTGTTGTATCGGCTCATAACAGTACTGTATATACCACTGTTTGGGTTGAGGTTATTAAAAACATTGGCTCGAATGCATCGGACTTTAATTTTGAAGGAAGTTTTCCAAACGGGACATTTAATCCCCTTGAAAAATTTTCTCCATATACTGAAATTGAACTGGTTAAAAATGCACCGGGACAAGACAAGTATTATGTGAACCTGCAAGTTAATACAGCAGGTATTGTTGAGAGTGATTTTGAAGCAATTGCAAAAATTGAAAACACAAATGTAATTAGAAATACAACCGACTATTACCGCAGCGCAGGTAATATGAACAATTTGGACAATTTATGCGGGGGACTTGGGCGAATGCTTGGTTGAATTTAGAGTGTTTATTAAAGGATATGAAACAAAGTTTTTATCGAGCATTTTTTGTTAAGTTTGTTGTAATTGATTATATAACATCAATAAATGCAGCGAATTCTGACGGGGAGATAATAACAACACTTAACGTTTATGATAAATATGGTGCAGATACTAACGGCAGCAAAGTTAATTTTAATGTAGCACCGAAAGATGCTAGAAATGATTATATAAATTTACAACTTAAAACAGTTAACCCAATGGATGTGGTTAACATATTTGATTACTTGGATGTTTGGGCTGACGGCCGAAAATTAACAGCAGCGGATTTAGATACGAATAAGAGCGGGTTTGTAACAAAACCATTTAAATATAATACCAAATTTGAATTTAAATTTAAGGAAGGTGCGGTTGGAGGCAGTCCCGGCACACCTAGCGGATGGTCAAACCTTAATTATTTTTATATATCAGTAAGTGCAGATGAAGGAAGTGCAACGAATTCATTTTTTGTGAATTTTAAGAAGGGCGTGACTGAGGTTACAGTTTTAACCTTGAATTCAAGTGCTGAATATGAAACTTTTGATTTTAATGACGGCGGAATATTTTTGGAAAGAGGCGAAGCACGTCAATTGTTTGTGCAAGCATTGCCAAGCGATATTGATGCAGCAGCATTTGTTGCTGGAACTAAACTGACATATAACAATGGGCTTATTAGTGTTACTTTGGGCAGGATTGATGTTGTTGACGTTAAGGTTAACGGAAGTTTATATAGCGGACCTTTGTTTACATTATGGATTGAAGCACGCGAAACTGTTGGAAATACTGACATTTCGATTGAAACGGAAAACGGTGTTAAGCCTTTAGGAAAAATCAGCGTGTTTGTGTATGTTGAAGTTGATGACTTCACTTTTTCAGTTTCAGCAAATGGCGGAACAATTGCAAAAAATGAACTGGCTGCAAACAATTATATTGCAGTAAATATAACAGGAAGATATGTTGTTAATACGTTTGCAATTCCAAGTGAGGCAATGGTTTTTGAGCGTATATTTAAGTCAAGTGATGAGAGTGTTTTAAGTTTTGGAATAGGCGGGCAGTTTACTGCACATAAAGTTGGAACAGCGGTGGTGACAGTAACAGTTGCAGGCTATGGAAATGTTGTTACAAAAACATTTACAGTTGAAGTAATAAATGCTGTTACAAATATTTATTTAAGCCAGACAACTGCATCGCTTTATACTCAAAGCAGTCTTGGTTATTTTGACCAGCACAGAAGCTTTGTTGATTTGAAACTTAGTGTGAGTTTGACTGATAATACAAATGCTGCGCAGGAATTTCTTGATTCTGTTAACAACTCAAGTTACAGAAATCTTAAATGGGAAATTGTCAGCGGAAGCAATGGTATTGTTATTGACCAAACGATGACAGATTGAATATAAAGATTTCTGCTTTTGCAGCAGGCTTTTATATTGTTAATGCGAGTGTTACTGAGTTTGGTAAAAACTGGACAGCAAGCATACACATTTACGTTTCGGAAGCCAAGCAAGTTACAAGAATAAGTGCCCAAGGGATAAACATGTTTTATGATGCAAACAGCGGTGAAATGATAGGGGATGTTTATTTTGATATTTCTAAGAGTAATGGCGGTGTAAATGGTAAATATAGAGATATTAATGCAATGGTATATCCTCAGAATGCTTTTAATACAGGCATTGGATATGGGTTTATAAACAAAAACGATTCAAATAAAATTGATTATGTTACTAACAACGGAATGATTGACATTGCAAACGGCAGAATAACCCCTATTTCTGGCGGAACAAGTACAATTATTATTTATTCGCTTGACAGTGTTAAAGAATTTGGCTGGCCAGGCAAGTATATAATATGCACAGTTACGGTGGCAGACGGAAGCAGTGAGGATGCTGCGCTTAGAATTTATACAGAACGTGAACTTAAAGAAATGGATCCAACCTTGCACTACAGACTTGGAGCAAATATTGAACTTAGCGGACCTTGGACACCGATACAGAATTTTGCAGCAACATTTAAAGGATATATTCTTCTTCGCAGTGCAAGTGGCGGATATGTGGCATATGAATATGGAATTTATGCCTTAGAAATAAATGCAAATTATACGGGCGGAGAACTTAATGTTGGTCTTTTTGAAAATCTGCTTGGCAGAGTGGAAGGCGTTAAGCTTTTTGGTGTTAAGATAACTATAAATTCGAGTTATGACGGTGATTCAATAATTAATGGCGACCCTGAACTTGAGCAGGAAGATGAATATAACACATTGAATGTGGGCGCTTTGGTTGGACAAAACAGCGGGAACGTGCTGGGTTGTGTTGTTAATGATTTAATAATTAATTACACATCAAGTGTTGACAATTCGACTGAGTTTTTACATTTGGGCGGTATTGTTGGTGTCAACAACGGAAACATGTTTTCGCTTTCTTATCCGAATGTTGGGTTTAGTGTTAACGGTTCAGTGAGTGTAAGCGGAAACGAAAACTCTGTTTTTGTAGGCGGTTTAGTTGGTCTTAATACAGGATATTTCAACGGCTATTTTGGGTCTTATGAAAATCAGATTTTGTATGAAACACAAAATATAAACAGCGTGCTTAATATTTATGTTAATGTTGACGGCAAAGCGTGTGTTGGCGGTGTGATTGGTGAAAACAGCGGTGCAGTAAATAATGCATCCAGTGTTTCAAATGACATTACTGTTATGGGCGAGGGCGGTTATGTTGGCGGTCTGATTGGAACTAACTATGGAAGGATTTATGAAAGTTTTGCAAACCCTGTTATATCAGGCGGGGAATTTGTTGGCGGCTTGGTGGGGATTAACTATGGCGGAGTTATGTCTGGTAACTATCTGGATATTTACTATAATTCAAAGAGAGCAGCAACATATAGCATTACAACTAATGTAGACGGTGCAAGAATAGGCGGTGTTGTTGGATTAAGCGTTGGCGGGGAATATGACTATACTTTTGCAATTTCAACTAATAATAACGCTGTGATTTATACGGAAGCAGAAAATGTAATTGCCGGGGATTGATTGGTGAATTTATTACATTTGATAAAACCGAAGTGGACGGAAAAAATTATAAAAATTATGACAACCTTGTTTATTCGATAACAAGAAGTTATGCAATGATAGAGATAAAGGTTGAAGATGCAGATGAACCAGAAGATACAACTGCTATTATAGGCGGTCTGGTTGGACAGATTACCTCGCCGAACGAAATAGAAATGGACGTTTATGATTGGACTTCGGTTAATGAGGTTTGGGAAGAAATGGATGTAGATGTTTACGACTGGGGATGGCGTGACATTGTTGAATATGAAGAAGTTTGGGAAATGGTGGAAGTTCCGACGGCAGACGGTGGCACGGAATGGGTTGAAATGCCTGTTTTAAAGCCAATTGTTGTTGACAGGGTGTGGGATTATATTGTTGTTGGTACCCGAACTGAAGATGTGCTCGTATACAATGAATGGGTATATACCAATGTGAGGTCGGAGACTGTGAATTTTAACACTCATGTTGTGATTGATAATGTGTATGCATTGACAAAGCCTGGTTGGAAAGGAAATAGGAAATCCTGTTTTTTACGGAACTTTTTACGAGTTGGATTATGTCAAGTCAAACTGGGGTACTGCTGATACTTGGAATTTGCAAAACTGGCGTGATGAAACAGGTATGGAATTCTCTGCCGATGTTTGGACGATCGATAGAACAGGTGATTACAATTATCCATACCCAATGATTAAATTCCGTGATGTTCCTATGGCAATTGCAAGTCCAACTAAAATCACTATTACTATTAAAGACAATGATACGAATGGATGGATTTTAAAAGAAGAAAATAACGCTGGCGGATATAACTATGCACAAAAACTTGATGATGAGAAGGCCGTGTTGTTTTATACATTTGGCAAACAAGGTAACGACGGTTCTGCTGCGAACAGATATAATTTGAAGGACTTGCTTACATATAAAATAAGCCCAGAGATTGCAAATAAACGCTTTATGGTGGAAATAACAGATCCAAAAACAGGACTTGTATCGGATGTTGCACAAATTAGAAGTGATAATGGCATTGATTATTATATTTACGTGTTAAGTGCGGGTGAGTTTAACCTTAGCGTTGTATCGACGCGTGATTTGACTGTTAGGGACACAGTTGGCTTTTATGTGCTAGACAGTGTGAACAGCATTGTTGTTAAAAATGTTGGTAAAATTTTGGCAACCAATGCTGCTGATTTTGAGTCTGAGACATTGATTCTTAGAAAGGGTGAGACTGCTGACCTTAGCGTGCTTGTTTCTGGTAACACAAGTTGGGATATTAGTGTTACATCAAATACTGATTCTAGCCTATGTGGATGTAAGTGTTGCTAATCAGATAACAGGAATTAATACATCAAACAGCAAGATAACAATTGTTCCTTATAGAATGCTTGGGGCTATTTATTTAAACTTAACGCTTTAAAAGTATCTTTTGATGTTTATGTTTATGAAGGGTCATATGCATTAACTGTTGATGCTGAAGTTTTGTTGTTAATGCATCGGCAAGTACTGTGGTGAGCGGGGAATTTGTTACTGACGCTGTTTTTGACAATGATGATTTTGCTAATTTGATTAAACAGTTGGAGTTTGAATTTGAATTTGGTACTGAAAAATATACAATTGATTTTAATGCAGAAAATAATGATGGAAGCCAGATACATCATCTATATAAACTGAATGAAGAAACGCTGGATATTCAATTTCTGCTTACAAACCTGAGAGTTGTAAAACATGATTTGAAATATGTATACCAGTTTGACATTGTAATAAATCTAATAGTTTCAGAAGGAAATACTGGGTCGTTTAATTCACTTTTACCAAACAGTATTAAACTTAATATTAAAGAAAATGGTTTTAAAGTTGGGGATGAAACAGTTGAGGGCAGGACTGCAAGCAGCATAATAAAAATTAATAAGCAAGATCTTGAATATATTGCGCTTAGCCATTACAGTTATGGACAAATGAAATATCCTACGACAGAAGGAAGTTATGACCCTACGGGTGCCATGGTTTATGATGAGAGTGAAGAGCCAAGCAACGTTATTGTTCCTGGTTCGGCGGGTATTCTTAAAATTGAGGCTTATCCTGGATATGCAAACATTGCTTCAATGCAGTTGGTATCAAGCACGCAAACTGTTTCTGGCACTATGGAACGGGTTTCGTTTCTCCAAATGGTTTGGAATCCTAATTATAAAGAATATCCTGATGAGGGCAATCCGGAATTCTTTATTGTCAGCCCGAGGTATGAACCGTATAATCCTGCTGAAGGTATTACTAACGGTATTAATTTGCATCAGGTTTCTTATGTGGATGGAAATGGGAAACTTGTTTGGGACGGGAATTATTATGTAAGAACATTGATTCGAAGTGAAGTTCCGGATGCAATTGCGTTTACATTGACGGCGACAGCAGTGACAAACAATGGAAAAACACTTAGTGAAAGTTTGACTGTTATTGCATATGAGCCTGCCAAATGTTTATTTGGATTATGACGGCAGTGACAATCAGGGTTATCAGGCTGTTGGAACAGATTATCAGTTTACAATTAAGACAGTTGGTGTTAATAATGTGAAATTATTACCAAATGGCTTTGGAGGAAATGAATATATAAATGGAGAACTGAAATATATCTCATATGGAGAAATAAAAGAAGATCCATCATATATCCGCTCAGGAACAACAACACTAACGCTAAAGGTTAATGCTGATGAAAGAGTTATTGGTAAGACAATTGAGATACGCTTTGTTGCTGAAAAGGTTGTTAACGGTGTGCTGCAATCGGTGGCAAGTAAACCGCTGCGTATTACAATTGTTGAATTTAAGGTAGAAGGTTTTACCATTGGGGGCTTAACGGTAATACGCTTACTGTAATGGCCATGGGTAAGCAACCGGCAAGGATTGGTTTGATTACAAGGCACTATTCGCCAGAGGGTTCTACCAGCAGAAGTTGCACTTGGTAAAAAGGTTTCTGATGCAATAAGGAAATTTGAAAACCAAATAAACTCTGACGGATCGCTTCCGGAACAGACAGGAACACCCCTGAACGAACAACTGAATATACAACATGGACAAGTTTTTATAGAAATTCAAGTGGAACTTTAGTTGGAACCAGACTGAATGGTGTTTTTGTTCCACAAATTAAGACTGATGAGGATGAACTAAATGTATTGGGGACTTACGTAGGAGGTCCTACAAATTTATACTTTGGGCAGATATGCTGTTGAAAGTGACCAATACAAATATTTTGAAGGAGGAGCGCCATAAGCAGCGGTTATGCTTTTAGCGTGCATATTCCTTTCAAATATAATGCAAGCGGTGGGGTTGACCTTGACGGTTCACAGAACCCAGTTACTTATCTTTACCGTGAATTTAACTTGATTGTGCTGCCATATGGCGGAGGTAATAAACCAAATCCAAATGATCCAAACTTTAATGGTGGCGATGGACTTAACAGTGAAATGGCAGTTCAGATAAATAATGTGCTTGAGTTAAAAAATATGCTGCCAGGATATGACTATATATTGATGGATAACATCGTAATTGATGACCCATGGGAGCCTATACCATTTTTGGCTAATAGCCTGGACGGTAACGGTAAAGTAATAACACTAAAGAGTATTTCTCTGGCAGGATTCAGAGGAGAGATGAATACATATATGGACATAATAAACGTTGGTTTATTTACGTCTGTTGAAAAAGGTAAGGTTGTTAAGAATTTATCGATTGCTATACCTGAAACGGGTTTGGCAGTTAATACTGCAACTTATCCTGATGCTGATTTCACGCATATAACAATGGGTACGCTTGTGGGTGTGGTGGAATCTGGCGGTATTGTTACAAACTGCGAAATAATATCTACAAAGAACTGTGTGTTGGTTAATGACAAATATGCTTTGGGAGGTTCGCAGCAAGAATGGAATGCAAGTCAAGTTAGTTTGACGGCATCTGGAAATACGCTGGTTTGGTTTGGTGGGCTTGTTGGTGCGAACTATGGAAGTATTACGAATAGCCGTGTAACAGTAAGTTTGGCATCATCTGGTTATGTTGGAGGATTTGCCAGCCGAAATAGCGGAGTTATTTCTAATAGTTATTATAAAGATGGGATTATAGAAAACACATCCGCATTAGGTACTGGAGAAACAGGCGGTTTTGTTTGTACAAACATGGAAGTTGGAACAGTTGTATATTGTTATGCGGAAGGCTACAGTTGGGGTAACAGATCAAATGGCGGAACCACGGAAATAAACATTATTTCACGCGGTAATATTGGTGGATTTGTTCATACGAACGAAGGTACAATAGGTGATTGCTATAGTAACGTGGTTGCGTCCAGTGAATTTTATGCGGCAGGTTTTGTGTTTTTCCATAGAGCAATGCTAAGATTTATAACTGTTATGCAAACAGTTATAACAGTGCAAGGCAAAACCAGGACCCATTTATAACATTAAATCCGCAGACCCCATATATAATGGGTTCAATAACCACGTCGTTTTTCATGTATCCGACAAAATGATGCATATAACGGACCAGCATATCCTTTGAATCCGGATCAGTTCTTTAAGTATGAAGTTTACAGCGGCTTTAGCATGGATAATAACGCAATAAATGAAAAGGGCGAATACGTTGGCAGTGACATGGTGTGGTATATGGAAATGGGTAAAGGACCGCAAACTTTGTTGGGGCTAATGAAATTGCAAAAAGCCGAAGAGCGGCTACATATTATGTTATTATTGAGGTGGACGAAGACGGCAACCACAAGCCAGTTCTAGAAAAGGATCCCAATATTGGTGATGGATATTATCCTGTAATTGCGAGTGATGACTTGTATGATTTAACAGAGGGAAGTCCAACTTATGGACAAGTTATTGAACAAGGTACGATTTCGAAATATATTGCAAAAGACGCAGCAAGATATACACCAAGAAATGGTGTTTATAACGGAACACGTGATTATGGTAAGGGGCCTGCATATGGGGAAATAATAAGGACAGAAATTAAGAATAGTGTAAACAATGAGATGCTTTATTATTACATGTGGTATTATGGAATCACATTCTATTTTGATGCAAGTGGTACAGAAATTTTCCCATTTTATAGTCTTTCATATAATATAAATACTCCTTATGGAAGCAAAGTGAACCCAACGCTGATTTGGACTGCAGATCAGTTTAATAATGAAATTTATTTGGGCAGTGGAGCGTATACGCAAGATAATGACAATACTCTTCCAAGCGGAGCGTCTAGAAAGGTTAGAAAAAATAACTATGGTGGTGTTAACAGCATAACAGGCGAAAACAGAGGATATATTAGAATTGTTGATAATATTGATTTTGATGATTACATAACAAAGAACGGACTTGAAACTTACAAAACAATATTTAAGGGTAATTTGGAAGGGAATGGAATGACCTTTTCGAATTTGAGCCTTTCTATTGACACACAAAATACTTATGATGACATGAATGCTGTTGGCTTGTTTAGCCGAATTGAATATGGAGTTGTTAAAAACTTAAACCTTTTGTACAAGAGTTTTGAAAACATACCAAGCGTTGGTTCATCGACAGGATTGTTTGTTGGCGGCTTGGCTGGAGTTATTGTTAACAGTAATATATTTAACATTGCCTGACATACAGGGATGGTACAGCAAAAGCTCTTATTCAAGGCGGATATATTGTTGGCGGACTTGCAGGGGAAGTTCTTATGTTTGATTTGAAAGATGGAGGCGGCAATGCAAAAGGTAATTACTATAGTATAAATAATGTTGAAAGCAATCTGACTGTTTTCTCGTTGCATAGAACTGTGGCTGGAGCATCGCAATATTTTGAAGTGTTTGTTGGTAATGATGTTTATGACAAGGCTAATATTCCGGCAAATACGCCTAAGAACTATTTGATGAAGAATACTTCTAACAAAGGAATTGTTGGTGGTGTTATTGGAGTTATTGAGGTTATGCCAGGCAACAAGGCAGAGCGAAGTATGCTTATGTATTATAGCGATGGGAACCAGATGTATGATGTAAGCGGAAATTTAATTAAAAACAGTGATAGTAAGTTTAATGGGTATGAGGCAGTTGCTATACAGGAAAATGAAAAAATACCTGAACAAATTCAGCGTTTAAAAACAAGCACAGACGTGCGCTTGGAAGGTGAAATTGTAGGCGGAGTTGTTGGTGTTATAGGAGCTGGCATTACGGCAAGAGACTTATTGTTTGAAGCAACAACAAACAGAAAAAGCAATGCAGGAAGACCGTATGGACTTTATGGCAGGTTTTTGATTGGCGGAGTTGTTGGTGTTAATAACGGCAAGCTGCAGATGGGACGTATAGAGCACGATGCTGTATTCCAAGCTGAAATAGATGCATATATGAATAAGGAAAACAGCAGTAAAGGAAGCCTTATGTCAACTATAACAGATACCACTACCGGAAGTCCGACATATGGTCAAAATATTGCTAAGAAGGGTGTTACAACATTATTCTCACCAATTTTAATTGGTGAAGGAACAACAGCAATAAACTTTGGTGCTACGGTTGGAATGAGAGGCCTAATGATAGGCGGAGTGGTTGGATTTAACAGCGGAGAGATTACTGAAGGATATAGTAAGGTTGCTATTACTAACAAAGCCAATGTGGTAATCGGAAATGCGGTTACGGAAACAACCTATAATTCTCATGTAGCAGGCGGAATTGTTGGGCATAACTACGGTGGAAAAATTTCTAACGTATATGCAACTGAAACAGTTTTATCTGGTTGGGTTGTTGGCGGAATTGTTGGACTGAACCAGTCTGGTCTTTCTGAAGCGAAATCCATCATTATGAATGCGTTGTCTTTTAATGACTGGGTGACAGAAGCTGCAACAATTTTTAACTATGGAGGAAATAACGCTTCAAGAAATATTCATGCTGACTTTCAGACTCATGCAACTGGAGGTCTGAATGTTGGTTCGAGCGACATACTTATTCAAAAGCGAAGTTATTGGGGAGCAATAATTGGTTGGAACTTAGACAAACTTGATACAGAAGATATGTATAAGAATAAACTGGCATCAACGATGACATATACGGAGGCTGACCAGTGGAACAAGAAAGGATCAAGCCGTAAATCTTGGCAATTTTGGGACGCTGCTGCAAATGGTGGCACAGGGGCTTGGATTAATGCCACTGAAAGTACCGTTGGGGCAGTAGAGAGATATACTGATGCTGGCAGTGGTAAGGAAGACGGACTTAATGACAGTTATTATGGTGATATTTATGGCGACACTGCAGTTTTGAAAAACGGAAGTACGAACTTTAGTAACTATTATATAAATACAGCGTATACGAATTTGACTCTAAATGCAGCAAACAAGGTTGTTATTCCTGAATACGGCAGCAAAAGTACTAATCCGACTGAAACAAATGTTTCTGGCGCACCTGCGGACTTTAGGATAAATATTGGTTATGGAATTGACCGAGAAGAATATTTCAATCTTAAGAGATTGGATGGCGGAGATGATGAAACCGGTGATATTTTGCGTAATAGAATTATTATTACTGACTGGGATAAGGAGCGTTGGTATTACGGTAACAACAGGGACACTGTTTCTAATTTGTTTATTCCGCTTTATGCATATCCGCAAATGTTGGTTGAAATTCCTGCAAAAGAGCTTTTTGATTTTTAATGACGGAGCCGCAACACCAGGAATTGAAAGACCAGAAAATTATGTTTTATTAAACAATATTGAAAGCGGAAAATCATATTTGGTTATGGAAGATATTGTGATTAACTCTTGGACAATGAAAAAGAGCAACTCTGGAGTGTTCAGTGTAAGCTTGAAGGGTTATCGCAGAGAAGAGGGATACGGCGGAGATCCGACCCGTCACTATCCTACTATTACATTTAATGTAAGCAACGGCTCAGAGGGTAACATGTTTAGCGGAATGTTTGCTGAACTAGGTAATAACAGTGTTATTAGAAATCTTAATTTTGAATTTAATACAAATGTTAGTGAAAGAGTTTTAGATGGTACTGCGGGTACAGCAGGAGGATTGATAAATTTGGCATTATAACAAACAAATTCTATTGCTGAGGTGCGTATTTCTGGCAAGTCGGAAAGTAGAACATTGACCAGCAATGCTCAGTTTGTTGGTGCGCTTGCGGGATATGTTAATAACACATTTTTGGAAAATGTTACTGTAGAGAATATTGCAGTTGTCAGCACTTATTCTGGTAGTGGTGTGCGTGGGAAGATGTGGATATTACCAAAAACGCAAACCATGGATTCCTTGGCGGTGTTGCGGGTTATATAAATAACTATGCGCATTCGGGCATAAAGTTTAAAGATTCAACTACAACGGCCCAAGCAATTTATTTTAATAATTCAACGGCTTATTTGGTTAAGCACGTTGGCGGATTGTTTGGTGCGGCAAGTATAAGACAACTTTCTAACTTTCAGGTACAGCTCGGAAGCAGCAGATCTAGTACTTTAAGTAAAATTGAGGTTGTTAACTCGGCTAATGGAGAAAGATACATAGGCGGAATTATTGGAACAAACATGACAGGAATAACTCTTGTTGGAAGCAATGTGAATGACGCAATAAATGGTAAAAACGTGGGAGCTTGGGGTGAAAATTATAATATATTGGTAACCGGCGTTACGGCTGGCGGGACTGGGACAACTTTGCGAATTGGCGGTGCAATTGGAAAGAACAGAGGAAATATAAACTCGGCTACGGAAATAAGTATTGCATTCTTTGTTACAAATGAAGTAAGTTCAAATGCCTTAAGATGGCGGATTTATTGCTGAAAGTTCCGGAACGGTTAATATTGACAGGATGAACATTAATATGATGGGTACTTCGACTCTGGCAACATCGGCTCCAACGTCATTATTTGCTGGAGAGATGTTTGGCGGACTTATTGCAAAACAGACCGGTGCAATGACAATAAGTTATGTTGTGACTAAGGTGGCAACACAAGGCAGCATTAGTCAGTGGGTTGGCGGTCTTGTTGCGCAACTTGAACAAGCAGGCACAAGTAATGTTTCATTTACTTATAGTGAAATAATTGCAACAAGCGCGGCAGCAACAAAACGTGCAGGATTTATCGGCGGTGAATTTGTGACAGGTGAACTGGTTAATATATCAAACAGTTATGCTGCAGGTGTTATAAACAGCAGTGGAGCACCAAATGCAAACACAAGTGCAAACTTTACAACCAAGCGTGCAGTGCTTGCAAGTGTGTATACAACAGTGTTGGTGCTAAGGAAATGATGTAATTGATATACTGGGAATAACGCATCTAATCAAGGAACAGTTATTGGAACAACTCTTAGTGGAGCGACAATTACTGCAAACATGAATGTGTATAGTAATGGAGAGATATATACAAATGAACGTGTTAATAGTGTCAACTCTGCAGGGAACAGAGGCAATGTTGGAGCAACAGGAACAAGAAGAACAAGTGAAAGTTTGTTTAGTTCTGGAAATAACATGGGTAACGGTACAATATGGGAAAGCGGTTCAGGAACACCAACTGCGACAGATTGGAGAATGCCTTATGTAAGAGCATTGGGAGAACCTACAAAAGGAATGCCTAATAACCCAAATAATGCATTACCAACATCAGGTGAACCAACATTTGCAAGTGTTTATGTGACGAGTGCAGGGATTTCAACATCAACAAGCAACATTTACTTTAATGGCGTGTTATATGGAAACGGTAACCGCATAACACAAAATTCTACAAATGTATATTTATTTAACATAGTTGGATACAGCGGTGTGATTTTGAATGCTAACTTTACTATTAACGGAACTGGGACAGTTGCTGGTCTTGCTGCTAATATGTATGGATATTTATTTGGGAATCTGTCTGGTTCTTTGGCAGTATTATCTGCAGGGCAGTCTGTTGACATCCCTTACGGCACAGTTGTGACTGTAACAGGCGGCTCGGAAGGAACGGTTATTGGCACAGCTACTACATCTGGTTTTCAATACACATCATCTGCACAATTTAGTAGTTATGTAACGCTATCGCAGGTTTCTGGGTATGGCATGAGATTTACATTGACAACTGGTGCATCAATCAGAACCTTTACTTGGAGTAATAACATTACTACTAACCGCGGAGTTTTTGATACAGTTGGTGCGACATCAATTCTTCAAAACTATAATGTTGTGCTTAATGTGAGTGTTGCCAGAGGTTCGGCTTTTGTGAACGATAGTTCTGCAGTGCTGATTAGGAATGTGCATGTCAGCGGAAGTGGGATTACAGGTTCTTATGTTGGAAATTCAACAGGTGGCTTAGTGGCTATATCAAGGGCAGGAAAGATAATAGATTGCAGCAGTTCGATTGCCGTTACAAGCAGTTACTATGTGGGCGGTATAATTGGATCTAAATTTTGGGCACAACAGAGATAACAAATTGTACTAATAGCGGTACAATCACCGGCAACGGTACGTATGAGTATTATACAGGCGGAATTGTTGGGTATAATGGTTCTACTGTATTAAAGATGACAGGCTGTGCAAACAAAGGAAATATTGCTGGCAGCGGCGCTTCTTATAGAGGCGGTATTTTTGGAAATGCTGGAACTAATACAACGATTTATAATAGTTATAACTCTGGTACGATTAGCGGAGCGGGCTCTTATGTTGGTGGGATAATTGGGGTTGGGGCTGGTGCTACTGTTGAACGATGTTATAATGTTGGCAGTGTTACAACAACATCGTCATATGCTGGAGGGATTATAGGCTATGTTGCTGCTACTGCGGCAACAATAACAGACTGCCATAACACTGGAACAATTGGAGCGACAAACAGCGCAGGCGGCATTGTGGGATTTGTTGAGGGTGGTGTAACTATTAGAAGATGTTACAGTGCATCTGCAATTAACACAGCAACAAACAAAGGCGGTATAGTGGGGAACTTCTATTCAGGTACTCGAGTTATTGAAAACAGTTATTTTGACAACCAAATTACAAATGCTCCAACCAAACTTGTTGGCAGCGAAACAGCAACCACAGGCGGGTTAAACACATCTGACATGAAGTTTATGAACTCATATACAAACTGGGAATGGACAGCAGATAAGGTTTGGGGAATGCCTAATGAGAACTTAACGACTCCGCTAAACAAAGGATATCCAGTTTTGAGAGCATTGTTGCATACTTATACAAACAATAGTGTTGGGGTTATAAACCCAATTACAATAACCAGTGCAAGCAGTAATTTTAATTCGACAAACAGAACGGTGGGACTTGATAAAATTGGAGTGGATACGAATGCACCATTGACCGGCTACTATATACTTGGAGCTAATTTGACCTATGATGTTACTAGTGCAAGCGGAGCTATTATTAGCGGAGAGTTTAAGGGTGCGCTTGTTGGAGGACAGGGAAAAACAATTACAATAGAGACTAATGCAAAGTCGCTATTTAACACGCTAAGTTCAACAGCACAGATTTCAGGCATTGAAGTTGTTTTTAGTGTGAAAATGAATACTGCGGCTGCGTTTGAGGGAGTGATAGCATCAACACTTAACGGCGGAACATTGACAAATGTTGCTGTTAGCGGAATAGGATATATAAACAGCACATCAACTAATGTTGGCGGACTTGTTGGAACATCAACCGGTAATGCAAGAATTACTGGCTGCAGTAACGAAATTGCTGTTACAACCTCTGGAAGTAGGGCAGGCGGACTTGTTGGATATGTAAGCGGTGCAACCACTATTACAAAATCATATAATATGGGGAAAGTGTCGGCAAATAGTGCATCGGGCGGACTTGTTGGCTATTGCGGAAATACAATAGAAATATCAGACAAACTTAACTCTGGTAATATACTTGCTGGAACATATAAAGGCGGACTTGTTGGTGATATTACTGCCTCGTCATATGCTATTACCGTTAAAAGATGTTATAGTTCAGGCAATATTTCAAGTGGCAATACAAGAGGGGGCATTTGGGGATATTATGGTGCCGCAAGCACAACAGCATCAGGAAATTATTGGATTTCTGATTTGGACAATATAACAAGTGGCGGCATGTATTGGGATTCTTCATACGGTAAGGGTCTTACCCACACAGAAGCATACGACAAAACCAAGCTTTCAGGGCTTTTTGATAATACTTCAGTCGACCTATCTGCAGGGCAATATGTGGATATACCATATGGCGATACTGTAACCGTAACAGGTGGCTCGGAAGGAACGGTTATTGGTACAAATTACTACATCTGGTTTTCAATACACATCATCTGCACAATTTAGTAGTTATGTAACGCTATCGCAGGTTTCTGGGTATGGTATGAGATTTACATTGACAAGCGGTGCATCAAGCAGAACATTTTCTTGGATCTTGTATTCATCGTCTGTTTGGGTGACAAAAGATATAAACGGACAAAGCATGCCATGGCTAAGAGATGCCAAAAAGCCATCTTGGGGCAGCAGTGTTGCACATCCTTATGCTGTAACAAATGGTGCAAATGCAAAAAATGAAACTTTAGGAACAGTAAGCTTTGCAAATATTCCAACAGAAACAGAAGAAGTGCTTGTGCTGGCAGAAGATATATCTAGATCTTCTACCTTAAGCATTTCAAATCTCAACGGCACATTGTATGGAAGAGGATATAAGATTTCGTTAACATCAACTACAACGGCGCCATTGTTTAGCACAATAACAGAAACGGGTTCGGTGAGAAACGTTACGATTGATGTTACCGTTCAGATTACAGCAAGGGCAACGGTGGCTGTAGTGCTTAAAGGAACATTGAAGGGTGTTGATGTTATAACCAGCAACGGATCTGGAAATATCAACAGTTCAACAAGCGGAACAGGCGGGCTTGTTGGATATACAAACTCAGCAACTGCAAAAATAGAAAACTGCAGTAATAGAATAAACATAACTTCATCAAATGATAACGTAGGCGGACTTGTGGGATATATAGATGTTAGCGGGGTTCAAATAACAAATTCATATAATACAGGGACAATAAATAACAGTTCGAAAAGTTACTGCGGCGGAATAGTGGGATATTCGAAAGGTGCAACAATTAGCAAATGTTATAACTCTGGAGACATTACAAGTAGCGGTAATTATAGAGGAGGAATTGTTGGAAGCATTGGAATACCAACCACTGAAGGCGACACGAGTGCACATACAACGAAAATTGAGGATTGTTTTGCAACAGGTGCAATGACAGGCTCCAGTGTTAGCAGCCGTGGCGGACTTGTAGGGTATGTTTATTCAGGCAAAACATTGACATTAGTAAGGAGTTATGCAGCAGTAAGGTTTACAACAGGATTAACAGGTACAAGCAATGGCGGAAGTGTTGTGGGGAACAACGGCGGAACTGTTAACATCAGAAATGCTGAAGACACAGCCGCAGGAAATAGCGTGTATGCAATAACAGAAATGACGGTACTGCCTGCACTTGGCGGAGGTACTTTAAGTACTAACTCTTCGATTGTTGATGTGCCAAGAAATACTGCTTATGGTACATCAAAAAATATGTCTGCATTGTCAGCAACAAATGGCTGGTATAACACAGCAGCGGCAAACAGACTGCCTGACCTGAACGGAGTAAATGGCGGGAACCTGCCTTCGCCTTTAGGCGGCACTTTGACAAGACCAATGAATGTGAACAACGCTACTGGAACACACGACAGAGATGCTGCTACAACAGGAATAAATACCATACCTAATGGAACCACACTTGTTTATTATCAAAGTGCAAGTATAACAACTGGAGTGACAGCAACAAGCAGAACATTTAATGGTTATTACTCAGGTGGTCCTTTAAATAATACTACTGCTTACGAAGTATATTTGACTGCATCAAATAGCAACTTGTTTAACCTGATTGACACAAATGGCGTGGTTATGAACCTGACAATACGCTTAAATTATGCAAATACAAACATTCAAGGCTGTCTTGCAAATCAAAGTAGTGGTATTGTTAAAAATGTTAATATATCTGCTTCAAGCTCAGGAAGCATTAACAGCACATCAACGTCTGCAGACGTTGGCGGGCTGATTGGTCTGGTTAGCGGTGGCGAAGTTTCTAGTTGCGCTAACAGAATTTCGGTGACAAGCGCTAATACAAGCACATCAAATGGCACTGGTGGATTAATTGGTCGTGTAAGTGCGACAAATACAACTTTACCTGGTTTGACTAATAATGCGGCAATTAGTGGTAGTGGACGTGCAGGCGGTATTGTCGGATATTTAAGTTCTGGTTCTACACTAAGCAATTCTTCCAACTCAGGCAGTGTTTTTGGTTATTCTGTAGGTGGCATCTCAGGTTATAATGGGACGATTTCAAACTGTAATAATACAGGAATTATTACAGGAACTTACCATGTAGGCGGAATACTTGGTTATGGTAGCAGTGATGTTACCGTTTCAAATTGCTATAATACAGCGAATGTTACTGGAAATAGTAGTAGTCTTTATACAGGTGGGATACTCGGTTATGGTGTAACTGGTGTTACTGTTTCAAATTGCTATAATACAGGAAGTGTTATCGGCACATTTTATACAGGCGGTGTTGTTGGGTGTTTAGAAGGTAGTTTAACCACTATAACCAGCAAGTGTTATAATACAGGAAGTGTTACCGGCACGTCTTATACAGGCGGAATTGTCGGCACATCTTGGTCTGGAACTGTTTCATTATCTGAGTGCTATAATATGGGTACAATAAGTGGCAAAGACACAGGTGGACTTGTTGGCTATAATAATTCTGCTTCTAGTAAAATTGAGGATTCATATAATTTAGGAAAGATAAATGGAACCAATTATTCAGGCGGGATTGTCGGTAATATCGTTTCTGCTCCAGCAATTGTCCGTGTTTACAATGTTGGAGAGATTTTAGGTGGTGCAACAAGGGGTGCCATTGTTGGTAACATTGGGACAGGAGCAACTCGTACATTCACAAACGTATTCTTTATTGGTGCACTTACTGGAGTAACTAACGCTATTGGATCAGGTACAACTTCTAATGGCTCTGTTGCAACTGACGTAAAAACTGCGGATGCATACATTAACGCTGCAAACACATTCTATACAAATATAACTACAAATGGTACAGGTTGGGCGGCTCGAACAAACTGGGAACTTCCAAGGCTTACAATTCACACGCTGGGTACCGCTGGAACAAATGCTATTAATCCAAAACAAATTACAAGTGTTACAGATTTTACCAACCTGACAACTGCTCAACGAGCAGACGGACAGTATATTCTTCAAACAGTTTCAAGTTTTAGTCGCGGTACAAACAGTTCAACGATTGATTTGAGCGGTACATATATAGGGGCTGAAAGAACAGTAACGATTAACAGTGATTGCCCTATGTTTAGTGCTATTAACTCACCTGGTAGGGTGGTAGATTTAAAAATTACTGTTTCTGGGACAAGATCTATATCTGGCAGTTTGGCAACTACTTCTGCAGGCATTATTAACGGTGTTAGTGTTAGCGGCGGCACCATTATACCAGCAGTAAATCATGGTGGAGGTGTTATTGGAAATGCGACTGGAGGAAAGATTATAAATTGCAGCAATAGCTCTAGTGTTGGACAAAACACTACATTCGCTGATATAGGCGGAATTGTTGGCAGAATTACAAATGTTACAGTTGAAAACTGTTACAACACAGGAACAATTATAACAACCCGATCTTCTGGAGGAACACTTGGCGGGGTTGTTGGAACTGCTGTTGCTGGTACAAATTATGTTAATAAATGTTATAATACTGGTTTGATTAACGGTGAAAGAGCAGGTGGAGTTGTTGCATTTAAAAATACTGATGCAGTGCTTACTATTTCTAACTGCTACAATACAGGTGAAGTTCAGGGCTACTTATCTAATGGAGGTATACTTTCATTTATTCATGAAAAAGCGGGTAACACAACCATTCAAGATTGTTATAATACAGGTAAGATTTCTACAGGCATATACCAAGGCGGAATTTTAGGTGAGAGTTATGCTAGCACGGGCACTATTAATATTTCAAGATGTTATAATGTGGGAGGAATTGAGACAGGTTCTATAAATGGTGCAATTATAGGGCAAACAGTGGCTACAGGTACTCGTACTTTTGCCAATGTTTATTTTGTTTCTGATTTAGTTGGAATAGATGCTGCTATTGGATCTGGCACTTTTAATAATGGTTCTGCAACACCTCTATCTACTGCCAGTGCATATAACACATCTAATTATTTCACAAACTTAAACAGCACTTATGGCTGGACTCAAACTACATTGGTAACTTCGCAAAGCGGAGCAACATCGTATTACTCATTGCCATACTTGAGTGGATTTACAGGCTCAGAATCTGGTAGTGTTGTTAGACCAATAGCAATTGCTTCGGCTGATAACTTTACTGCTGTTACTTCATTTGATTCTAGCAACACATATGTTCAAACTGCTGCTTTTACAAACAATAATACAAATCCTAGAGTTTTAAATGGTACATATATTGGCAGAGCTTTAAATTTCTCTATGGGAACAAGTTATAGTATGTTTAATAGTATTGCCGCTACTGGGCGAGCTATTAGCATTAACCTTAACCTTACTGCTACTTTAAATATTAATGGGGCACTAAGTGGTAGTTCTGTTTCTGGTTTAGTTAGGAACTGTCATACCTCAGGAAGTGGTATTAACGTTCCATCAGGTTCAGGCGGAGGGCTTGCCGCTAATTCGGGCAGTGGTGCGAGATTTGAAAAGAGTAGTAATAGGGTAGAGATTAAGGGTGCCGCAGGCAGTTATACTGGCGGAATAGTAGGTCAGTGCAGTGGAACTATTACAATATCAAAATGCTACAATTCAGGTTATATAACTAGTGGCGGTGCGATGGGAGGTATTACTGGCGCATCCTTTGGTCTTACTTTAATAGATAATTGTTATAATATTGGATATATCTCTGGTGCTACTTCGTGGGCTGGTGGGATTGTAGGTTTGATAAATACTTCAAGCAGTTATAATCACGTAATACAATATTGTTACAATTTCGAAGAGGTTGTAAGCTCTAGTACGGCAGGAGGTATAGTTGGAGGATTTTCAAACGGTGGCGGCAGTGGTTATAAAAGCCTTTTGTATTGCCATTGGGGACCATCGAGTTCTTCTAGTGTTCCAACAAACCATACAGGAAGTAATAATGGCACTCCTTTTGAAGACACAACTGGAACTGGAATAAGGACTCAAGCACAAATGAATACTCAAAGCACATATTTTAACTGGGACTTTACAAATATTTGGGTAATGGCTAGCCTAGGCGGTTATTTTAGTGGTAACACACCAGGCCTCCGTGGAGTTACTCCTGGATGCTAATAACTTTAACAAAAAACACCCCATGTGGGTGTTTTTTGTCGTTGATTATTTTGATTATAACAGTAATAATTAATTGACTGGCGGTGTTTAAAACTATATCATTTAAGTATACTAAACATAAGATGCGATGCTGAAGGAAGCAAAGGTAAGGATGCAAAGGAAAAACGAATGAAGCCTAAAAATTAAACTAATGAGCATACTGTTTCTCCTGTTCGGTTTTGCCGCGCTTTTAGTCGGATGTTCTGACCCATATGCAAACCTAAAAATCAGTCTTGATAAATCAGTAATAAGTTTAACAATGCGTGCAGACCAATACGGTGAATTGATAAATGAATATGCGGTTGCACAAATAACCGCAACGGTTAAGGGTGCACCAAGTTCGGTTGGAACATATTCGGATTTTTATTTAAGTGATACCAACGTTGCATCGTTAAGTATTACAGAAAAGTCGGACGGAAAAACAGTTGCAACGATAAGAGCCCAAAAAGGCGGAACAACACAAATTTATGCAACAACCCGCGGAGGCGGTAAACGTGCAGTAGCAACGATAACTGTTTCGGTTCCTGTTGCGGTTATTAAATTGACAAACCCAAATCAAAACTATGCAGCGCCTAGAGGCGGGGATAGCATAACAATTAAACAAAGTGATTTTACATTTTTGACAACAACAGCATCGACATCACTTGGTGCAGTCAACCCAACTCAAAGAGATTTGAGATTTTATTTATTGACTGATTATGGTGATGTGACAATAGATGAAATTACAGGCGTTTTAAATGTTGGTGAAAATTTAAGAAACCTTGATACAAGCACGGGTAAGAACCGTGTAGGGGTTCGTGTTGTATCGGCTCATAACAGTACTGTATATACCACTGTTTGGGTTGAGGTTATTAAAAACATTGGCTCGAATGCATCGGACTTTAATTTTGAAGGAAGTTTTCCAAACGGGACATTTAATCCCCTTGAAAAATTTTCTCCATATACTGAAATTGAACTGGTTAAAAATGCACCGGACAAGACAAGTATTATGTGAACCTGCAAGTTAATACAGCAGGTATTGTTGAGAGTGATTTTGAAGCAATTGCAAAAATTGAAAACACAAATGTAATTAGAAATACAACCGACTATTACCGCAGCGCAGGTAATATGAACAATTGGACAATTTATGCGGGGGACTTGGGCGAATGCTTGGTTGAATTTAGAGTGTTTATTAAAGGATATGAAACAAGCCTTTATCGAGCATTTTTTGTTAAGTTTGTTGTAATTGATTATATAACATCAATAAATGCAGCGAATTCTGACGGGGAGATAATAACAACACTTAACGTTTATGATAAATATGGTGCAGATACTAACGGCAGCAAAGTTAATTTTAATGTAGCACCGAAAGATGCTAGAAATGATTATATAAATTTACAACTTAAAACAGTTAACCCAATGGATGTGGTTAACATATTTGATTACTTGGATGTTTGGGCTGACGGCCGAAAATTAACAGCAGCGGATTTAGATACGAATAAGAGCGGGTTTGTAACAAAACCATTTAAATATAATACCAAATTTGAATTTAAATTTAAGGAAGGTGCGGTTGGAGGCAGTCCCGGCACACCTAGCGGATGGTCAAACCTTAATTATTTTTATATATCAGTAAGTGCAGATGAAGGAAGTGCAACGAATTCATTTTTTGTGAATTTTAAGAAGGGCGTGACTGAGGTTACAGTTTTAACCTTGAATTCAAGTGCTGAATATGAAACTTTTGATTTTAATGACGGCGGAATATTTTTGGAAAGAGGCGAAGCACGTCAATTGTTTGTGCAAGCATTGCCAAGCGATATTGATGCAGCAGCATTTGTTGCTGGAACTAAACTGACATATAACAATGGGCTTATTAGTGTTACTTTGGGCAGGATTGATGTTGTTGACGTTAAGGTTAACGGAAGTTTATATAGCGGACCTTTGTTTACATTATGGATTGAAGCACGCGAAACTGTTGGAAATACTGACATTTCGATTGAAACGGAAAACGGTGTTAAGCCTTTAGGAAAAATCAGCGTGTTTGTGTATGTTGAAGTTGATGACTTCACTTTTTCAGTTTCAGCAAATGGCGGAACAATTGCAAAAAATGAACTGGCTGCAAACAATTATATTGCAGTAAATATAACAGGAAGATATGTTGTTAATACGTTTGCAATTCCAAGTGAGGCAATGGTTTTTGAGCGTATATTTAAGTCAAGTGATGAGAGTGTTTTAAGTTTTGGAATAGGCGGGCAGTTTACTGCACATAAAGTTGGAACAGCGGTGGTGACAGTAACAGTTGCAGGCTATGGAAATGTTGTTACAAAAACATTTACAGTTGAAGTAATAAATGCTGTTACAAATATTTATTTAAGCCAGACAACTGCATCGCTTTATACTCAAAGCAGTCTTGGTTATTTTGACCAGCACAGAAGCTTTGTTGATTTGAAACTTAGTGTGAGTTTGACTGATAATACAAATGCTGCGCAGGAATTTCTTGATTCTGTTAACAACTCAAGTTACAGAAATCTTAAATGGGAAATTGTCAGCGGAAGCAATGGTATTGTTATTGACCAAACGATGACAGATTGAATATAAAGATTTCTGCTTTTGCAGCAGGCTTTTATATTGTTAATGCGAGTGTTACTGAGTTTGGTAAAAACTGGACAGCAAGCATACACATTTACGTTTCGGAAGCCAAGCAAGTTACAAGAATAAGTGCCCAAGGGATAAACATGTTTTATGATGCAAACAGCGGTGAAATGATAGGGGATGTTTATTTTGATATTTCTAAGAGTAATGGCGGTGTAGGTGGTAAATATAGAGATATTAATGCAATGGTATATCCTCAGAATGCTTTTAATACAGGCATTGGATATGGGTTTATAAACAAAAACGATTCAAATAAAATTGATTATGTTACTAACAACGGAATGATTGACATTGCAAACGGCAGAATAACCCCTATTTCTGGCGGAACAAGTACAATTATTATTTATTCGCTTGACAGTGTTAAAGAATTTGGCTGGCCAGGCAAGTATATAATATGCACAGTTACGGTGGCAGACGGAAGCAGTGAGGATGCTGCGCTTAGAATTTATACAGAACGTGAACTTAAAGAAATGGATCCAACCTTGCACTACAGACTTGGAGCAAATATTGAACTTAGCGGACCTTGGACACCGATACAGAATTTTGCAGCAACATTTAAAGGATATATTCTTCTTCGCAGTGCAAGTGGCGGATATGTGGCATATGAATATGGAATTTATGCCTTAGAAATAAATGCAAATTATACGGGCGGAGAACTTAATGTTGGTCTTTTTTGAAAATCTGCTTGGCAGAGTGGAAGGCGTTAAGCTTTTTGGTGTTAAGATAACTATAAATTCGAGTTATGACGGTGATTCAATAATTAATGGCGACCCTGAACTTGAGCAGGAAGATGAATATAACACATTGAATGTGGGCGCTTTGGTTGGACAAAACAGCGGGAACGTGCTGGGTTGTGTTGTTAATGATTTAATAATTAATTACACATCAAGTGTTGACAATTCGACTGAGTTTTTACATTTGGGCGGTATTGTTGGTGTCAACAACGGAAACATGTTTTCGCTTTCTTATCCGAATGTTGGGTTTAGTGTTAACGGTTCAGTGAGTGTAAGCGGAAACGAAAACTCTGTTTTTGTAGGCGGTTTAGTTGGTCTTAATACAGGATATTTCAACGGCTATTTTGGGTCTTATGAAAATCAGATTTTGTATGAAACACAAAATATAAACAGCGTGCTTAATATTTATGTTAATGTTGACGGCAAAGCGTGTGTTGGCGGTGTGATTGGTGAAAACAGCGGTGCAGTAAATAATGCATCCAGTGTTTCAGCTATTACTGTTATGGGCGAGGGCGGTTATGTTGGCGGTCTGATTGGAACTAACTATGGAAGGATTTATGAAAGTTTTGCAAACCCTGTTATATCAGGCGGGGAATTTGTTGGCGGCTTGGTGGGGATTAACTATGGCGGAGTTATGTCTGGTAACTATCTGGATATTTACTATAATTCAAAGAGAGCAGCAACATATAGCATTACAACTAATGTAGACGGTGCAAGAATAGGCGGTGTTGTTGGATTAAGCGTTGGCGGGGAATATGACTATACTTTTGCAATTTCAACTAATAATAACGCTGTGATTTATACGGAAGCAGAAAATGTAATTGCCGGAGGGATTGATTGGTGAATTTATTACATTTGATAAAACCGAAGTGGACGGAAAAAATTATAAAAATTATGACAACCTTGTTTATTCGATAACAAGAAGTTATGCAATGATAGAGATAAAGGTTGAAGATGCAGATGAACCAGAAGATACAACTGCTATTATAGGCGGTCTGGTTGGACAGATTACCTCGCCGAACGAAATAGAAATGGACGTTTATGATTGGACTTCGGTTAATGAGGTTTGGGAAGAAATGGATGTAGATGTTTACGACTGGGGATGGCGTGACATTGTTGAATATGAAGAAGTTTGGGAAATGGTGGAAGTTCCGACGGCAGACGGTGGCACGGAATGGGTTGAAATGCCTGTTTTAAAGCCAATTGTTGTTGACAGGGTGTGGGATTATATTGTTGTTGGTACCCGAACTGAAGATGTGCTCGTATACAATGAATGGGTATATACCAATGTGAGGTCGGAGACTGTGAATTTTAACACTCATGTTGTGATTGATAATGTGTATGCATTGACAAAGCTGGTTGGAAAGGAAAATAGGAAATCCTGTTTTTTACGGAACTTTTTACGAGTTGGATTATGTCAAGTCAAACTGGGGTACTGCTGATACTTGGAATTTGCAAAACTGGCGTGATGAAACAGGTATGGAATTCTCTGCCGATGTTTGGACGATCGATAGAACAGGTGATTACAATTATCCATACCCAATGATTAAATTCCGTGATGTTCCTATGGCAATTGCAAGTCCAACTAAAATCACTATTACTATTAAAGACAATGATACGAATGGATGGATTTTAAAAGAAGAAAATAACGCTGGCGGATATAACTATGCACAAAAACTTGATGATGAGAAGGCCGTGTTGTTTTATACATTTGGCAAACAAGGTAACGACGGTTCTGCTGCGAACAGATATAATTTGAAGGACTTGCTTACATATAAAATAAGCCCAGAGATTGCAAATAAACGCTTTATGGTGGAAATAACAGATCCAAAAACAGGACTTGTATCGGATGTTGCACAAATTAGAAGTGATAATGGCATTGATTATTATATTTACGTGTTAAGTGCGGGTGAGTTTAACCTTAGCGTTGTATCGACGCGTGATTTGACTGTTAGGGACACAGTTGGCTTTTATGTGCTAGACAGTGTGAACAGCATTGTTGTTAAAAATGTTGGTAAAATTTTGGCAACCAATGCTGCTGATTTTGAGTCTGAGACATTGATTCTTAGAAAGGGTGAGACTGCTGACCTTAGCGTGCTTGTTTCTGGTAACACAAGTTGGGATATTAGTGTTTTACATCAAATACTGATTCTAGCTATGTGGATGTAAGTGTTGCTAATCAGATAACAGGAATTAATACATCAAACAGCAAGATAACAATTGTTCCTTATAGAATGCTTGGGGGCTATTTATTTAAACTTAACGCTTTAAAAGTATCTTTTGATGTTTATGTTTATGAAGGGTCATATGCATTAACTGTTGATGCTGAAGCTGTTGTTAATGCATCGGCAAGTACTGTGGTGAGCGGGGAATTTGTTACTGACGCTGTTTTTGACAATGATGATTTTGCTAATTTGATTAAACAGTTGGAGTTTGAATTTGAATTTGGTACTGAAAAATATACAATTGATTTTAATGCAGAAAATAATGATGGAAGCCAGATACATCATCTATATAAACTGAATGAAGAAACGCTGGATATTCAATTTCTGCTTACAAACCTGAGAGTTGTAAAACATGATTTGAAATATGTATACCAGTTTGACATTGTAATAAATCTAATAGTTTCAGAAGGGGAAATACTGGGTCGTTTAATTCACTTTTACCAAACAGTATTAAACTTAATATTAAAGAAAATGGTTTTAAAGTTGGGGATGAAACAGTTGAGGGCAGGACTGCAAGCAGCATAATAAAAATTAATAAGCAAGATCTTGAATATATTGCGCTTAGCCATTACAGTTATGGACAAATGAAATATCCTACGACAGAAGGAAGTTATGACCCTACGGGTGCCATGGTTTATGATGAGAGTGAAGAGCCAAGCAACGTTATTGTTCCTGGTTCGGCGGGTATTCTTAAAATTGAGGCTTATCCTGGATATGCAAACATTGCTTCAATGCAGTTGGTATCAAGCACGCAAACTGTTTCTGGCACTATGGAACGGGTTTCGTTTCTCCAAATGGTTTGGAATCCTAATTATAAAGAATATCCTGATGAGGGCAATCCGGAATTCTTTATTGTCAGCCCGAGGTATGAACCGTATAATCCTGCTGAAGGTATTACTAACGGTATTAATTTGCATCAGGTTTCTTATGTGGATGGAAATGGGAAACTTGTTTGGGACGGGAATTATTATGTAAGAACATTGATTCGAAGTGAAGTTCCGGATGCAATTGCGTTTACATTGACGGCGACAGCAGTGACAAACAATGGAAAAACACTTAGTGAAAGTTTGACTGTTATTGCATATGAGCTGCCAAATGTTTATTTGGATTATGACGGCAGTGACAATCAGGGTTATCAGGCTGTTGGAACAGATTATCAGTTTACAATTAAGACAGTTGGTGTTAATAATGTGAAATTATTACCAAATGGCTTTGGAGGAAATGAATATATAAATGGAGAACTGAAATATATCTCATATGGAGAAATAAAAGAAGATCCATCATATATCCGCTCAGGAACAACAACACTAACGCTAAAGGTTAATGCTGATGAAAGAGTTATTGGTAAGACAATTGAGATACGCTTTGTTGCTGAAAAGGTTGTTAACGGTGTGCTGCAATCGGTGGCAAGTAAACCGCTGCGTATTACAATTGTTGAATTTAAGGTAGAAGGTTTTACCATTGGGGGCTTAACGGTAATACGCTTACTGTAATGGCCATGGGTAAGCAACCGGCAAGGATTGGTTTGATTACAAGGCACTATTCGCCAGAGGGTTCTAAATTTCAGCAGAAGTTGCACTTGGTAAAAAGGTTTCTGATGCAATAAGGAAATTTGAAAACCAAATAAACTCTGACGGATCGCTTCCGGAACAGACAGGAACACCCCCTGAACGAACAACTGAATATACAACATGGACAAGTTTTTATAGAAATTCAAGTGGAACTTTAGTTGGAACCAGACTGAATGGTGTTTTTGTTCCACAAATTAAGACTGATGAGGATGAACTAAATGTATTGGGGACTTACGTAGGAGGTCCTACAGCTTATACTTTGGGCAGATATGCTGTTGAAAGTGACCAATACAAATATTTTGAAGGAGGAGCGCCAGGCAGCGGTTATGCTTTTAGCGTGCATATTCCTTTCAAATATAATGCAAGCGGTGGGGTTGACCTTGACGGTTCACAGAACCCAGTTACTTATCTTTACCGTGAATTTAACTTGATTGTGCTGCCATATGGCGGAGGTAATAAACCAAATCCAAATGATCCAAACTTTAATGGTGGCGATGGACTTAACAGTGAAATGGCAGTTCAGATAAATAATGTGCTTGAGTTAAAAAATATGCTGCTTAAGGATATGACTATATATTGATGGATAACATCGTAATTGATGACCCATGGAGCCTATACCATTTTTGGCTAATAGCCTGGACGGTAACGGTAAAGTAATAACACTAAAGAGTATTTCTCTGGCAGGATTCAGAGGAGAGATGAATACATATATGGACATAATAAACGTTGGTTTATTTACGTCTGTTGAAAAAGGTAAGGTTGTTAAGAATTTATCGATTGCTATACCTGAAACGGGTTTGGCAGTTAATACTGCAACTTATCCTGATGCTGATTTCACGCATATAACAATGGGTACGCTTGTGGGTGTGGTGGAATCTGGCGGTATTGTTACAAACTGCGAAATAATATCTACAAAGAACTGTGTGTTGGTTAATGACAAATATGCTTTGGGAGGTTCGCAGCAAGAATGGAATGCAAGTCAAGTTAGTTTGACGGCATCTGGAAATACGCTGGTTTGGTTTGGTGGGCTTGTTGGTGCGAACTATGGAAGTATTACGAATAGCCGTGTAACAGTAAGTTTGGCATCATCTGGTTATGTTGGAGGATTTGCCAGCCGAAATAGCGGAGTTATTTCTAATAGTTATTATAAAGATGGGATTATAGAAAACACATCCGCATTAGGTACTGGAGAAACAGGCGGTTTTGTTTGTACAAACATGGAAGTTGGAACAGTTGTATATTGTTATGCGGAAGGCTACAGTTGGGGTAACAGATCAAATGGCGGAACCACGGAAATAAACATTATTTCACGCGGTAATATTGGTGGATTTGTTCATACGAACGAAGGTACAATAGGTGATTGCTATAGTAACGTGGTTGCGTCCAGTGAATTTTATGCGGCAGGTTTTGTGTTTTTCCATAGAGCAAATGCTAAGATTTATAACTGTTATGCAAACAGTTATAACAGTGCAAGGCAAAACCAGGACCCATTTATAACATTAAATCCGCAGACCCCATATATAATGGGTTCAATAACCACGTCGTTTTTCATGTATCCGACAATTTGATGCATATAACGGACCAGCATATCCTTTGAATCCGGATCAGTTCTTTAAGTATGAAGTTTACAGCGGCTTTAGCATGGATAATAACGCAATAAATGAAAAGGGCGAATACGTTGGCAGTGACATGGTGTGGTATATGGAAATGGGTAAAGGACCGCAGCTTGTTGGGGCTAATGAAATTGCAAAAAGCCGAAGAGCGGCTACATATTATGTTATTATTGAGGTGGACGAAGACGGCAACCACAAGCCAGTTCTAGAAAAGGATCCCAATATTGGTGATGGATATTATCCTGTAATTGCGAGTGATGACTTGTATGATTTAACAGAGGGAAGTCCAACTTATGGACAAGTTATTGAACAAGGTACGATTTCGAAATATATTGCAAAAGACGCAGCAAGATATACACCAAGAAATGGTGTTTATAACGGAACACGTGATTATGGTAAGGGGCCTGCATATGGGGAAATAATAAGGACAGAAATTAAGAATAGTGTAAACAATGAGATGCTTTATTATTACATGTGGTATTATGGAATCACATTCTATTTTGATGCAAGTGGTACAGAAATTTTCCCATTTTATAGTCTTTCATATAATATAAATACTCCTTATGGAAGCAAAGTGAACCCAACGCTGATTTGGACTGCAGATCAGTTTAATAATGAAATTTATTTGGGCAGTGGAGCGTATACGCAAGATAATGACAATACTCTTCCAAGCGGAGCGTCTAGAAAGGTTAGAAAAAATAACTATGGTGGTGTTAACAGCATAACAGGCGAAAACAGAGGATATATTAGAATTGTTGATAATATTGATTTTGATGATTACATAACAAAGAACGGACTTGAAACTTACAAAACAATATTTAAGGGTAATTTGGAAGGGAATGGAATGACCTTTTCGAATTTGAGCCTTTCTATTGACACACAAAATACTTATGATGACATGAATGCTGTTGGCTTGTTTAGCCGAATTGAATATGGAGTTGTTAAAAACTTAAACCTTTTGTACAAGAGTTTTGAAAACATACCAAGCGTTGGTTCATCGACAGGATTGTTTGTTGGCGGCTTGGCTGGAGTTATTGTTAACAGTAATATATTTAACATTAAGCTGACATACAGGGATGGTACAGCAAAAGCTCTTATTCAAGGCGGATATATTGTTGGCGGACTTGCAGGGGAAGTTCTTATGTTTGATTTGAAAGATGGAGGCGGCAATGCAAAAGGTAATTACTATAGTATAAATAATGTTGAAAGCAATCTGACTGTTTTCTCGTTGCATAGAACTGTGGCTGGAGCATCGCAATATTTTGAAGTGTTTGTTGGTAATGATGTTTATGACAAGGCTAATATTCCGGCAAATACGCCTAAGAACTATTTGATGAAGAATACTTCTAACAAAGGAATTGTTGGTGGTGTTATTGGAGTTATTGAGGTTATGCCAAAGGCAACAAGGCAGAGCGAAGTATGCTTATGTATTATAGCGATGGGAACCAGATGTATGATGTAAGCGGAAATTTAATTAAAAACAGTGATAGTAAGTTTAATGGGTATGAGGCAGTTGCTATACAGGAAAATGAAAAAATACCTGAACAAATTCAGCGTTTAAAAACAAGCACAGACGTGCGCTTGGAAGGTGAAATTGTAGGCGGAGTTGTTGGTGTTATAGAGCCTGGCATTACGGCAAGAGACTTATTGTTTGAAGCAACAACAAACAGAAAAAGCAATGCAGGAAGACCGTATGGACTTTATGGCAGGTTTTTGATTGGCGGAGTTGTTGGTGTTAATAACGGCAAGTTGCAGATGGGACGTATAGAGCACGATGCTGTATTCCAAGTTTGAAATAGATGCATATATGAATAAGGAAAACAGCAGTAAAGGAAGCCTTATGTCAACTATAACAGATACCACTACCGGAAGTCCGACATATGGTCAAAATATTGCTAAGAAGGGTGTTACAACATTATTCTCACCAATTTTAATTGGTGAAGGAACAACAGCAATAAACTTTGGTGCTACGGTTGGAATGAGAGGCCTAATGATAGGCGGAGTGGTTGGATTTAACAGCGGAGAGATTACTGAAGGATATAGTAAGGTTGCTATTACTAACAAAGCCAATGTGGTAATCGGAAATGCGGTTACGGAAACAACCTATAATTCTCATGTAGCAGGCGGAATTGTTGGGCATAACTACGGTGGAAAAATTTCTAACGTATATGCAACTGAAACAGTTTTATCTGGTTGGGTTGTTGGCGGAATTGTTGGACTGAACCAGTCTGGTCTTTCTGAAGCGAAATCCATCATTATGAATGCGTTGTCTTTTAATGACTGGGTGACAGAAGTTGCAACAATTTTTAACTATGGAGGAAATAACGCTTCAAGAAATATTCATGCTGACTTTCAGACTCATGCAACTGGAGGTCTGAATGTTGGTTCGAGCGACATACTTATTCAAAAGCGAAGTTATTGGGGAGCAATAATTGGTTGGAACTTAGACAAACTTGATACAGAAGATATGTATAAGAATAAACTGGCATCAACGATGACATATACGGAGGCTGACCAGTGGAACAAGAAAGGATCAAGCCGTAAATCTTGGCAATTTTGGGACGCTGCTGCAAATGGTGGCACAGGGGCTTGGATTAATGCCACTGAAAGTACCGTTGGGGCAGTAGAGAGATATACTGATGCTGGCAGTGGTAAGGAAGACGGACTTAATGACAGTTATTATGGTGATATTTATGGCGACACTGCAGTTTTGAAAAACGGAAGTACGAACTTTAGTAACTATTATATAAATACAGCGTATACGAATTTGACTCTAAATGCAGCAAACAAGGTTGTTATTCCTGAATACGGCAGCAAAAGTACTAATCCGACTGAAACAAATGTTTCTGGCGCACCTGCGGACTTTAGGATAAATATTGGTTATGGAATTGACCGAGAAGAATATTTCAATCTTAAGAGATTGGATGGCGGAGATGATGAAACCGGTGATATTTTGCGTAATAGAATTATTATTACTGACTGGGATAAGGAGCGTTGGTATTACGGTAACAACAGGGACACTGTTTCTAATTTGTTTATTCCGCTTTATGCATATCCGCAAATGTTGGTTGAAATTCCTGCAAAAGAGCTTTTGATTTTTAATGACGGAGCCGCAACACCAGGAATTGAAAGACCAGAAAATTATGTTTTATTAAACAATATTGAAAGCGGAAAATCATATTTGGTTATGGAAGATATTGTGATTAACTCTTGGACAATGAAAAAGAGCAACTCTGGAGTGTTCAGTGTAAAGCCTTGAAGGGTTATCGCAGAGAAGAGGGATACGGCGGAGATCCGACCCGTCACTATCCTACTATTACATTTAATGTAAGCAACGGCTCAGAGGGTAACATGTTTAGCGGAATGTTTGCTGAACTAGGTAATAACAGTGTTATTAGAAATCTTAATTTTGAATTTAATACAAATGTTAGTGAAAGAGTTTTAGATGGTACTGCGGGTACAGCAGGAGGATTGATAAACAAGCATTATAACAAACAGCTCTATTGCTGAGGTGCGTATTTCTGGCAAGTCGGAAAGTAGAACATTGACCAGCAATGCTCAGTTTGTTGGTGCGCTTGCGGGATATGTTAATAACACATTTTTGGAAAATGTTACTGTAGAGAATATTGCAGTTGTCAGCACTTATTCTGGTAGTGGTGTGCGTGGGGAAGATGTGGATATTACCAAAAACGCAAACCATGGATTCCTTGGCGGTGTTGCGGGTTATATAAATAACTATGCGCATTCGGGCATAAAGTTTAAAGATTCAACTACAACGGCCCAAGCAATTTATTTTAATAATTCAACGGCTTATTTGGTTAAGCACGTTGGCGGATTGTTTGGTGCGGCAAGTATAAGACAACTTTCTAACTTTCAGGTACAGCTCGGAAGCAGCAGATCTAGTACTTTAAGTAAAATTGAGGTTGTTAACTCGGCTAATGGAGAAAGATACATAGGCGGAATTATTGGAACAAACATGACAGGAATAACTCTTGTTGGAAGCAATGTGAATGACGCAATAAATGGTAAAAACGTGGGAGCTTGGGGTGAAAATTATAATATATTGGTAACCGGCGTTACGGCTGGCGGGACTGGGACAACTTTGCGAATTGGCGGTGCAATTGGAAAGAACAGAGGAAATATAAACTCGGCTACGGAAATAAGTATTGCATTCTTTGTTACAAATGAAGTAAGTTCAAATGCCTGGTACGGCGGATTTATTGCTGAAAGTTCCGGAACGGTTAATATTGACAGGATGAACATTAATATGATGGGTACTTCGACTCTGGCAACATCGGCTCCAACGTCATTATTTGCTGGAGAGATGTTTGGCGGACTTATTGCAAAACAGACCGGTGCAATGACAATAAGTTATGTTGTGACTAAGGTGGCAACACAAGGCAGCATTAGTCAGTGGGTTGGCGGTCTTGTTGCGCAACTTGAACAAGCAGGCACAAGTAATGTTTCATTTACTTATAGTGAAATAATTGCAACAAGCGCGGCAGCAACAAAACGTGCAGGATTTATCGGCGGTGAATTTGTGACAGGTGAACTGGTTAATATATCAAACAGTTATGCTGCAGGTGTTATAAACAGCAGTGGAGCACCAAATGCAAACACAAGTGCAAACTTTACAACCAAGCGTGCAGTGCTTGCAAGTGTGTATACAACAGTGTTGGTGCCAGGAAATGATGTAATTGATATACCTGGGAATAACGCATCTAATCAAGGAACAGTTATTGGAACAACTCTTAGTGGAGCGACAATTACTGCAAACATGAATGTGTATAGTAATGGAGAGATATATACAAATGAACGTGTTAATAGTGTCAACTCTGCAGGGAACAGAGGCAATGTTGGAGCAACAGGAACAAGAAGAACAAGTGAAAGTTTGTTTAGTTCTGGAAATAACATGGGTAACGGTACAATATGGGAAAGCGGTTCAGGAACACCAACTGCGACAGATTGGAGAATGCCTTATGTAAGAGCATTGGGAGAACCTACAAAAGGAATGCCTAATAACCCAAATAATGCATTACCAACATCAGGTGAACCAACATTTGCAAGTGTTTATGTGACGAGTGCAGGGATTTCAACATCAACAAGCAACATTTACTTTAATGGCGTGTTATATGGAAACGGTAACCGCATAACACAAAATTCTACAAATGTATATTTATTTAACATAGTTGGATACAGCGGTGTGATTTTGAATGCTAACTTTACTGTTAGTACAAATGCTGATACGTACAATTATGCCGGACTTGCTAATACCATGAATGGATACCTGTTTGGCAGCGGAACCGACAATAATGATATCACTACTCGCCGTGGGGTTTTTGATACAATTGGTACGGCCTCAATTCTTCAAAATTATAATGTAGTGATTAGCGCAACTGTTGCCAGAGGTTCAGCATTTGTAAATGACAGTTCTGCAGTGTTGATTAGAAATGTGCATGTCAGCGGAAGTGGTATTACGGGTTCTTATAACAATGCCTATACTGGCGGTTTGGTGGCTATATCAAGAGCAGGTAAAATTGAAAACTGCAGCAGTTCGATTGCCGTTACAAGCAGTTACCATGTGGGCGGTATAATTGGATATAAATTTGGGCACAACAGAGATAACAAATTGTACTAATAGCGGTACAATTACTGGCAATGGTTCGGCTTCTTATTATACAGGCGGCATTGTTGGGTATAAGGGTTCAACTACATTAACAATTACAGGCTGTGCTAATAAAGGAAATATTGCTGGCAGCGGCGCTTCTTATAGAGGCGGAATAATTGGCTATTCCGTAGCAAACACAACCATTTATAACAGTTATAACTCCGGCACAATCAGCGGAGCAGGTACAATTGCCGGCGGGATAGTTGGATATGGAATTGGTACTACTGTTGAGAGATGTTATAACGTTGGCAGTGTAACAACAACATCGTCATATGCAGGAGGGATAATCGGCTATGTTGTTACAACTGCTGCTACAATAACAGACTGTCATAACAATGGAGATATCAGTGCAGCAAGCAGCGCAGGCGGAATTGTTGGTTATGTTGCAGGCGGTGGTGTAACTATTAGAAGATGTTACAGTGCATCTGCAATTAACACAGCAACAAACAAAGGCGGCATTGCGGGATATTTACCTACTTCAGGTACTCGAGTTATTGAAAACAGTTATTTTGACAACCAAATTACAAATGCTCCAACCAAACTTGTTGGCAGCGAAACAGCAACCACAGGCGGGCTAAACACATCTGACATGCAGTTTTTGAACTCATATACAAACTGGGAATGGACAGCAGATAAGGTTTGGGGAATGCCTAATGAGAACTTAACGACTCCGCTAAACAAAGGATATCCAGTTTTGAGAGCATTGTTGCATACTTATACAAACAATAGTGTTGGGGTTATAAACCCAATTACAATAACCAGTGCAAGCAGTAATTTTAATTCGACAAACAGAACGGTGGGACTTGATAAAATTGGAGTGGATACGAATGCACCATTGACCGGCTACTATATACTTGGAGCCTAATTTGACCTATGATGTTACTAGTGCAAGCGGAGCCTATTATTAGCGGAGAGTTTAAGGGTGCGCTTGTTGGAGGACAGGGAAAACAATTACAATAGAGACTAATGCAAAGTCGCTATTTAACACGCTAAGTTCAACAGCACAGATTTCAGGCATTGAAGTTGTTTTTAGTGTGAAAATGAATACTGCGGCTGCGTTTGAGGGAGTGATAGCATCAACACTTAACGGCGGAACATTGACAAATGTTGCTGTTAGCGGAATAGGATATATAAACAGCACATCAACTAATGTTGGCGGACTTGTTGGAACATCAACCGGTAATGCAAGAATTACTGGCTGCAGTAACGAAATTGCTGTTACAACCTCTGGAAGTAGGGCAGGCGGACTTGTTGGATATGTAAGCGGTGCAACCACTATTACAAAATCATATAATGTGGGGAAAGTGTCGTCTACGACAAATACAGGGGGACTCGTTGGTTATTGCGGTAATACAATAGAAATATCAGACAGCTTTAATTCTGGAAATATTCTTAATGGAACAAATAAAGGCGGACTTGTTGGAAATGTAGATAATACTACGGCAACGATTAGAAGATGCTATAGTTCAGGCAATATTTCAAGTGGAAATACAAGAGGCGGCATTTTGGGAACAGTTTCTTCGTCGACAATTACTCAATCTAATAACTACTGGATTTCGGACTTAGATGGCATAGCCAGTTCATACGGTACAGAATTGACGCATGCGAAAGCATATAACTCAAGCGATCTTTCAGGGCTTGGAACAATCGGAACGTCTACAGCTAATACAAGTTCTGTATGGGTGAGAAAAGATACAGACGGACAAAGCATGCCATGGCTAAGAGATGCCAAAAAGCCATCTTGGGGCAGCAGTGTTGCACATCCTTATGCTGTAACAAATGGTGCAAATGCAAAAAATGAAACTTTAGGAACAGTAAGCTTTGCAAATATTCCAACAGAAACAGAAGAAGTGCTTGTGCTGGCAGAAGATATATCTAGATCTTCTACCTTAAGCATTTCAAATCTCAACGGCACATTGTATGGAAGAGGATATAAGATTTCGTTAACATCAACTACAACGGCGCCATTGTTTAGCACAATAACAGAAACGGGTTCGGTGAGAAACGTTACGATTGATGTTACCGTTCAGATTACAGCAAGGGCAACGGTGGCTGTAGTGCTTAAAGGAACATTGAAGGGTGTTGATGTTATAACCAGCAACGGATCTGGAAATATCAACAGTTCAACAAGCGGAACAGGCGGGCTTGTTGGATATACAAACTCAGCAACTGCAAAAATAGAAAACTGCAGTAATAGAATAAACATAACTTCATCAAATGATAACGTAGGCGGACTTGTGGGATATATAGATGTTAGCGGGGTTCAAATAACAAATTCATATAATACAGGGACAATAAATAACAGTTCGAAAAGTTACTGCGGCGGAATAGTGGGATATTCGAAAGGTGCAACAATTAGCAAATGTTATAACTCTGGAGACATTACAAGTAGCGGTAATTATAGAGGAGGAATTGTTGGAAGCATTGGAATACCAACCACTGAAGGCGACACGAGTGCACATACAACGAAAATTGAGGATTGTTTTGCAACAGGTGCAATGACAGGCTCCAGTGTTAGCAGCCGTGGCGGACTTGTAGGGTATGTTTATTCAGGCAAAACATTGACATTAGTAAGGAGTTATGCAGCAGTAAGGTTTACAACAGGATTAACAGGTACAAGCAATGGCGGAAGTGTTGTGGGGAACAACGGCGGAACTGTTAACATCAGAAATGCTGAAGACACAGCCGCAGGAAATAGCGTGTATGCAATAACAGAAATGACGGTACTGCCTGCACTTGGCGGAGGTACTTTAAGTACTAACTCTTCGATTGTTGATGTGCCAAGAAATACTGCTTATGGTACATCAAAAAATATGTCTGCATTGTCAGCAACAAATGGCTGGTATAACACAGCAGCGGCAAACAGACTGCCTGACCTGAACGGAGTAAATGGCGGGAACCTGCCTTCGCCTTTAGGCGGCACTTTGACAAGACCAATGAATGTGAACAACGCTACTGGAACACACGACAGAGATGCTGCTACAACAGGAATAAATACCATACCTAATGGAACCACACTTGTTTATTATCAAAGTGCAAGTATAACAACTGGAGTGACAGCAACAAGCAGAACATTTAATGGTTATTACTCAGGTGGTCCTTTAAATAATACTACTGCTTATGAAGTATATTTGACTGCATCAAATAGCAACTTGTTTAACCTGATTGACACAAATGGCGTGGTTATGAACCTGACAATACGCTTAAATTATGCAAATACAAACATTCAAGGCTGTCTTGCAAATCAAAGTAGTGGTATTGTTAAAAATGTTAATATATCTGCTTCAAGTTCAGGAAGCATTAACAGCACATCAACGTCTGCAGACGTTGGCGGGCTGATTGGTCTGGTTAGCGGTGGCGAAGTTTCTAGTTGCGCTAACAGAATTTCGGTGACTGGACCTTCTTCACTAAGTGCTACTTACGGCACAGGCGGTGTTATTGGCAGGGTGAATGCGACTGCGACATTGAAGAACCTTATAAACACCAGTACAGGAAGTGTTTCTGGTGGGTATTATGTTGGCGGGATTATTGGGCAAGGGACTGGAACTATTACTGGGGATAATACAGATAGAACGAGCACTTCAAATGCTGGAACTATTCTATCAAATTGGGCTTCTGGCTCAACTTATGTCGGCGGAATTGTTGGGAGCGGTATGACTGTTACTAACGCATCTAACTCGGGAAGCGTTAATGTTGTTTCAGGCAACACAGGTGCTTCCATTGGTGGAATAAGCGGTGGTGGGACTATTACAAACTGCAGTAACTCCGGGGCAATTGGAACGGCAAATAGAGGAGACTATGTGGGAGGAATAACTGGCAATGGCGGAACTGTAAGCAATAACTTTAACACAGGCACAGTTATATCAAGTAACATACCTGGTGGAATAAATGGACTATATGGTAGTGTTTCGGATAGTTACAATACAGGGAATGTCAGCGCAGCATATGCAGGTGGTATTTTGGGATATGGGTCGTCTGCTAATGCATCTAAGTTGTATAATATAGGGACAATAATGGGGTCTTCTTATAGCGGCGGAATTGTCGGTTATCAAGTGCATAATATTACATACAGCCAATGCTGGAATTCTGGTGAAATAGTTGGTGGGGCTTATAGAGGTGGACTATTTGGAGGCACTCAGACAACTTTTACAATTCAAGACAGTTATAACATTGGCAGTATTACTGGAACCAGCATAAATAGTCGAGGTGGTATTATCGGATATGTCTATAATAATGCTACAGTTACCCTTACCCGTGTTTATAGTGTTGGTGAATTCAGCGTTGGTGATTTGGGTGGCAGCATTGTTGGACAGATTGCTTCTGGTTCAAGTGTTAGTTATGCAGACGTGCGATATGTTCCTGACCTGACTGGCATCTACCAAGCGGTTGGAAGCGGTACTGGTGCTGGAGTTACGCCACCAAATGGTGTTACTGAGTTGTCAACTGCAAGCGCTTTTAGTATGACACTTAGCAATTTTGGCTCCAACTTTAGCACTGGCAACAACTGGACATTTAGCACAAGTAATTATGGTTTGCCATATTTGACAAACCGTGTGCCAGTAAGTACAGCGGCAGGAACGTTATTTAATCCGCATACAGCGAACAATAGCAATTTTGATTCGTTTACAAATAATTCTGGGCAATATGTTGTTCAAACTGAGTCGATTACAAAATCTGCAACCGCATCAAGAAGTTTGAGTGCAACCTATATTGGTAGGGGACAAACATTCACTGTTACGAGTGCTAATAATTTGTCTATGTTTTATGTTTTATACGGATATTCTAGAATTGTTGGGGTTAATATCAGTATAACTGGAGATTTTGATAATTATGGTACTATAGCAGCACATTTATATGGCGGTGGTATTATTAGAAATGTTCATACAACTGGTAGTGGACAAGTTTTAGGTACGAATGCCTCAGTATCAGGTGGTTTTGTGGGTTACACCTTGAGTGATGGGGAATCACGAATTGAGAAATGCAGTAACACAAGACCAGTTACAAACAATGCAGCAAGTCAAGGTATTGGAGGATTTATTGGTAACGTAAATGGAGGTGGTGGAGTTTATATTTCAAATAGTTTTAACACAGGAAATATAACTGGAAATAATACAAACAGATATGTTGGCGGATTGGTTGGAGAATCATATGTAAAATTAACAATCGTTGGCTGCTATAACTCTGGAACTATTACAAACGGTGCAGATGTTGCGGGTGCTACGAGCCGAATTGTGGGTGGGCTTATTGGTAGAAATGGGGGAACTGGAACTATCATCCAAGACAAATTACAACACAGGAACAATTGCAACAGGTGAATCAAGTTACGGCGGCGGCATTGTTGGAAATGCAACTGTTGCTATGACAATTACCAGAGTTTATAACGTTGGGGAAGTTTGGCCTAAGGGAACATATAAAGGTAATATTGTTGGTTATGCTTCTGTAACTCCTACTTATACATCTAATTATGCTTATTTTGTTCCTGATTTGTCGGGCATTAACTATCGTCAAGGTAACACAACAACAACAACTGGTACTATGAGTGTAAGAAATGCTTATTCTAGTACCAACTACTTTACTAATATGTCAAATGCTGATGGTTGGGTGACTAAGGCAGGTAATACATTGCCTTATAGAAGTTGGATAACTGCACCTGCTGTGGGAACTAGAATTGAAAGACCGAATACTATTGGAAGCAACGCGGAATTTAGTGCAATTACGAGTTGGTCATCGGGGCAGTTCTATTTGCAAACTACAGATATTCAGCATAACACAACTACTCCAACGACTAGAAGTATGAATTCTTTTTATATTGGACAAGGGTATACTTTTAATATTACTACCAATTATTCTATGTTCTCTAGTGTGTCAGGCACTATGATAGGAGTTAATTTGAATTTAAATGGCGGAACAAGGAGTATAAATGGTGCAGTTGCAAACGGATCAAATATAAATGGACTCATTAGGCAGGTGCATGTTAGTAACGGGACTATTACTGGCAATGCTGGGTTTGCATATGGTATGAGTGGAAGAATGGAATATTGTTCAAATTCTGTTTATATTCTACATAATTCAAACAATCGAAATTATTGGTGGATTATTAACTTGCGTATCAAGTAATTCGACAATTATTGGATGCTGGAATACTGCGACAGTTGACAGAAACGATTCACAAGCCTTTACAGGCGGAATTGTGGGAGAAATACAAAATGGCACAGTTACGATAAAAGATTGTTATAATACGGGCAATGTACATGGCGAAGGCTATAGCAATAATTGTGTTGGCGGGATTGTGGGAGGTGTTTGGTACCTTGCTAATGTAACCATAAGTGGATGCTATAACACGGCAACAGTATCGCATGGAGGCCGATTAGGCGGTATCTTGGGTGCTTCAGGATATGGTTCAAGCGGTAATAATAATACTGCTACAATAACGAAATGCTTCAATACAGGTTCGATAGGAACTCCTGATTACAGCAGTGACTGGACTTCTGGTGGTATAGTTGGAGAGCAGTGTAATTCAGGCAGTTATTTGTATGTTAATAACTGCTACAATAGAGGATATATTTATGGGCGAAGTTATGCGGGTGGAATACATGGGAATTATACTGGAGGATCACATTATGAAATTGTAAACAACTATAGTACAGCAGACATCTGGAATATTTCATCAGTGAATCATAATATGATTTCGGGAGTGACGCCTGGTACGGGAACTTTTAATAATAATTATAATATCGATGGAGACGCTAGTGATAACCATAGGGAGGGATATCGTTTAACAATTTGCTCAGGCACGAAATTCAGGTTACTTTTCTGGTTGGGATTTTACAAATATTTGGATTATGCCATCATCTAATTCGATTAATAGTGGATTCCCAATTCTTCGGGGTGTTGAAGCACAAGTAACATCGGGGTCAGTCGTGTTATCAGAGAGTATGTCTGCGAATATTCCAGTAGGCCGCACGGTAACCGTAACAAGTGCCTCAGGGACTATAACTGGGTTGACTGTTACATCAGGGAATGGATGGCAGACAATATCTGGAAGTGATACTGGCTGGCAGGACTGGATTACTACTACTTCATCTGGCGGCTATGTAATATTTGCGACAAGAAGCGGTGCATCTGTCAGAACCATTACTTGGTATTAATAAAGCGCTCAGAAGAGCGTTTTTGTTTTGTTGCACATTTATGTGGTGATTGCTTTGAAATTATAGAACATTTGTATTAGTATATAATATATGATTATTGAAGATGAGATTGAGACGATTACTTTTAGAAATGAGGAGAACGGGTATAGCGTTGTCCGACTTGCGGACAGTGGTGTGACTGCCGTTGGTATTTTGCCGTATGCACTGGTTGGGCAGGGGATTAAGCTGACTGGCGAGTGGGTTAAAAATGCAAAGTTTGGACAGCAGTTTTCTATTGCTTCTGCCGAGATTGTTGTGCCCAAACAAGCCAGCAAAATTAGAGAATTTTTGGCGAGCGGACTGATTAGCGGAGTTGGGCCTGTTACGGCTGCGAATATTGTTAAAAAATTTGGAGACGAGACGCTGCAAGTTATTGAGATGAGCCCTGATAAATTATCGGATGTTAAGGGGGTTAGCGAAAAAAAAGCGGCAAGAATTGCAGACGAATTTAGCAAACTTAAAGAGATGCAAAATGCGGTTATGTTTTTGCAAAAATTTGAGATTAGTCTTAATTTGGCTGTGCGGATTTATGACCATTATAAGCAAAAAACAATTGAAGTTGTGCAGCGAAACCCTTATGCATTGATTGAAACTATTGACGGCATTGGGTTTTTAACGGCGGACAAGATGGCTGCAACTTTGGGTGTGCAATATAATGGCACTTTTAGAGTTAGGGCTGGAGTGGTTTATTGTTTAAAGATGGCGGCTGAGCGGGATGGGCATACATATTTAGGCAGGCAAAAACTTACTATGGATGTTTGCAAACTGCTTAAGATTAAGATGGAAAATTTGCTGCCTGTTTTGGATGATGTTTTGCGTAATCTTGAACTTGATGCTTATGTTAAGCAAATTGGGAAAGATTCTTCGCCTGAGGCTATGAATGACAAGACAAAAGTTATGTTGAGTAAGTTTTATAATGCGGAGAGGGCTATTGCGACTAAGTTGTGTTTGTTGGCTGCGGAGCAGCAAAATCAAGTTTCGATTGATTCACTTATTAAACATTATGAGCAACTAAATAAACTGAAACTTCATGCGAAACAAAAAGAAGCAATTAGCACGGCGATTAATAATGGGGTGAGCGTTATTACGGGCGGACCGGGAACTGGGAAGACAACCATTGTTAAAGCGATTATTAGTATTTTGCTGCAGGATAATAAGAAAATTATGCTGCTTGCACCAACAGGCAGGGCAACTAAGCGATTGGAAGAAACGACTGGAATGACGGCAGCAACAATACACAGAGGACTTGATTTGAAGTTTAAAGGTGATAAAACTATGTTTATGCCTGATGACAGTCAGAGCCATGTTGATGCGGATGTTGTGATTGTGGATGAAATTAGTATGTGCGACTGTATGCTTATGAACGTGCTTTTGAAGAAACTTTTACGAACGACTAAACTAATTTTGGTTGGCGATGCTGACCAATTGCCGAGTGTGGGGGCAGGCAATGTTCTAACTGATATTTTGGCTAGCGGAGTTGTGCCAAGCGTGCGGCTTACTGAGATTTACCGTCAAAGTGAACAGAGCCATATTGTGCTTAACGCTCATGCCATTAATAATGGAGAAATGCCGAACCTTTCAAACAAAAGCGAAGATTTCTTTTTTGAGAGTTGTGAGAGCCAGATGCAAATTAGGGATAAGGTGGTTAGTTTAGTTACGCAGAGACTTCCAAAATTTTTGAAAGGGAAAGATTCTTCGCCTGCGCCTATGAATGACAACATGAGCATGCAGGTTTTGTGTCCATTAAAAGCAGGAGATGCTGGAGTGCTTAGTTTGAATGAGGTTTTGCAGGCAGCAATAAATCCATTTAATCCGAATAAAAAAGAAATTGGATTTGGGCGGATTGTTTTTCGTGAGGGTGACCGTGTTATGCAGACTGTTAACAACTATGACATGGAATGGGAAAAACAAGATGCGCGCGGAGTGATTACATTTGGCGATGGAATTTTTAATGGTGATATGGGGATTATTGCTAACATAAATACACAAACAGGTGAGATTCGTGTTGTGCTGGATGATAACCGCATTGCGATTTATAGCCGAAGCGACCTTGCTAATCTTGTGCTTGCATATGCTATTACCGTTCATAAAAGCCAAGGATGCGAATTTGATGTTTGTGTTATTCCTGTTGTGAGCGGGGCATATTTGATTTTGACACGAAACCTTTTGTATACGGCTATAACCAGGGCTAAGAAACTGGTTGTTTTGGTGGGAAGTGCCGAGAATGTTGAGAAGATGGTTAATAATACTTTTACAAAATCGCGCTATAGTATGTTGAAAGACTTTCTTGTTTTGGAAAAAAACAAAGTTGAAAATGCATTTATAGAATGAGTTTACATTTGTGTTTATTTGCTATACTATTTATTAAAGGTGGTTTGATTTATGGAAAGGAAATCAAGAGGCTGGATTGCCGGAGTGCTAGCACTAATTGCTGTTGCACTAATGTGGTATTTTACGCCTAATTATACAGAGCAAATTGACAGTTTGACAAGCACAATAAATACATTAAAGGACCAGATAAATGCACTTAATGCATTGGTGGATGGGAATGGAAATATTAATCCTGAAAACCAAATGGCACTTACGGTTGCCAATGTTTATAAAAGTGTTGTTAGTATAAGGACATCAACAGGCAGTGGTAGCGGAGTGGTGGTTTATAAAACTGCTTCTGATATTTGGATTGCAACGAATTATCACGTTGTTCAGGGTAACACGGGTGTTGATGGTAAGGCTAACAGGGTGAGGCTGATGCACTGGAATGATAATATTATGAGCGGCAGTTATAATGCAAATGACTTTACTATTCAATATGGAACGGTGCAAAGTCTGCCATATAACATAGGTCAAAAAGAAGACATTGCGATTATTAAGGCAACGGCGGAACCGGGATATCCGATTAATGTGAATTTTCCTGTTGCTAGTTTTAGAAGCACAACACATGCCCCTGGAGAAAAAGTTATTGCAATGGGATGGTCGCTTGGAATGAGCACACTTATTACAGATGGCGTTGCGGGTTTTATTTTGAAAGACAGTGCACAGTTTAACAGAACTGAAACTAATCTTATTAGACACAATGCAGAAATAAACCCTGGAAATAGCGGCGGTCCACTTTGGGATATTAACGGAAATTTGCTTGGGCTTAACACATTTACTGCAATGACAGAGTGGGATGTTTATGAAGGGGATCCGCTTGACGAATGGTGGACATGGGACGAAACAGACTTTTTTGCAAGTGAAGCGGCGGCAGGTATGTATTATGCAGTTAATGTGATGCATATTGATGCGGCACTTGATAACTTAATTGCTGCTTATACCAGCGTGTTTTAAAAAAGGCTTATTGCCTTTTTTCTTTACTTTTGTTTATTAGTTGATAGAGTAGCCCATGTTGTTTTGCCAGTTCTACAATTTCGTTTGTTATGTCGGTGTGCTGTGGGATGATTAATTTTAGATTATCGTTGAAAATGTTTGCTGTTGTGTACCTGTTTTCCCAAAAATTTCCTTTTGCAACTATTTCGAAAACTGGCTCGGGACCTTTGGTTGGAAGAATTGATACAATCTGCTTATTATTTTCAATTAAGCTTTCGGCCTTTTCGATTTGTTTTGCGGCTCGTTTTTTGTTATGAATTTTTGGCAAGGAGACATATTGGTCTGTGGTATTTATAAACCCAATTACACGTGTGAGAGTTCTATTAAAAACATAACCTTTGATTTTCATTATTAATATATATGAAAGAATTATTTGTTATTGCCAATAATAAATGATAGAATTAAGCAGGATTTATGAAAAAGTTGTTACTTATTGTATTTTGTTTGGTAACAAGCGTGCTGCTAGGTGCGTCTTTGGTGGGCAATTTTCAGGCCTATGATGCAAAGCATAAGTGGGAGTCGACTACTTCTAATATATCTGGGAGATTTGAGGTTTCCAGCGGCTTTTCTGCAACAAGTTATGAAAGTTATTATTACGTTCAAGGTAACTTGAGCGGAACTTGGACGTTAACGCAAAATATCAGTTTAACTGGTGCTAGTGCTGCTAGGACAGATTGGCGTTTTGAAAATGAGGCAACACCAGGCATTTATAAAATTGTTGCAAAAAATGCAGGCGGACAAACGGAAGAATATAGCATCTTTTTAAGCACGACGCTTACAGATATTTATGTTGTGGACTCAAATGGAAACAGTTCTGTTAATTATTCTAATGGTGTGAATACTTTTTTAACAATTAGTTTTAACGCAGGGGCGGCAACAGACGGAAACGAAATTAGCATTAATGACATTGCTTTGTTTATTGAAATTTTAAAAGACGGAGTTCCTTATACTGGGAATAAAATTGCTAAGACACTTCAGCCTGCATTGAACAGGGTGGATTTGATTGTTTCAAGTGGTTTGGAAAGTGGGGTTTATACTATTCGTGTTACTCACCCAAGCAACTCGGATGTTTATGGGCAATATGTAATTTTTAACCAAAAATATACTAATCCCCCAAAGGACAATCTTAATGATTTTTTGACTGTTATTTTAATTTTTTTGTTGATTGTTGCTGTTGTTATGTTTTTCTTACCGTTTATTGCGAATAACATGAAATTGATTGCTGAGCAAAGAAAAAAACAAAGAGAATTGATTAAATCGGGTGCATATAAAGAAAAAGAAAAAGTTGCTACAACCATGGACGTGCAGGGCTATATTACTGAAAAGAAGAAAATACGAAGCAAAATGACATTTGCAAGAAAACAAACCGAAGCATTTAGCGAAGATGAGTTAAGTGATGTTTTGCTTGCTGAGCAAAAGGCAGCAGAAGAAGCAATGAAGCAAGGTGTTTCTGCAACTAAGGCTGATAATAAAAACAGAGGCATTAAAGAAGACAAAACTCAAGTTGCTGATTCGGCTTGGGGAATTGCGGCATTTGGTGATGAAACTGAAATGAAACAGCAAGACAAGGATGCCGAAAAAGAAGAAATTGATGATGAAGAAGACGAAGACGATGAAGATGACGGTCCAAGAGTTAAAATGAGCAAAGCACAAATAAAACTTGAAAAAGAAAAACTTAAAATGGAAAGAGAACGTTTGCAAATTGAAAAAGAGCGTTTGCAGTTAGAAAAAGATCGTTTGAATAATCCAATGGCTGTTAGAGAGTTTGTTGGTTCAGTTGCAACTGTAACACGCGGGACTACTGCACCAAAAATAGCGACAACCAAAACAAAGCCAGTGATAACTGACGCAAAGGAAAAGATTGTTGAGGTTACTCCTTGGGGTGTTAAAGTAACTTCAAAAAACAGCAAGCAAAAAGACGACGGAAAAACAATAACTGCACCAAAGAAAGTTGGGTCATTGCAAGCGGCAGGGGGAGGTAAGGATGATGAAGACATTAAAGGCTCTGCCTGGGGTGTGAGTGCGAAGAAGACAAAATAAACTATGAACAAAAAAGCCTTGACAGGCTTTTTTGTTTGGGTTATAATCTTTAATCTGTGGTTTTAGGGCTATGGTTAGAAGTTGCAGTTTGTTAGTTTCTTATAATCTAAAAAACTGGTAATTCGAACCTACCTAGCGGGTACACACTACGACCGCCCGCGCACGTCTCTAAAAAAATCCAAAAGATTTTTTTTAAGAAAACCTTATGACACGCCCGATGGCGTATAGACGTGAAAAAAAATATAAGGAGGATTAAATGGCTAGTAGTAAAATCAGGGTTACATTAAAAGCATATGACCACGCATTAATTGACCTTGCCTGCCAAAAAATTTTAAACGCAGCACGCGCAAATGGCAGTTCGAAAATTAGTGGTCCGGTTCCGCTTCCTACTCAAAGAGAAGTGATTACCGTTATTAGAAGCCCGCACAAACATAAAGACAGTCGCGAGCAATTTGAGAGCAGAACACACAAGAGACTTATTGATATTCATAACCCAGCACAAAAAGTGGTTGACACTTTGATGAAGTTAGAACTTCCTGCGGGCGTGGATATTAAAGTAAAGCTCTGTTAAGGGGAGGAAAACTTTATGGAAAAGCCTATAATTGGTAAAAAGTTAGGCATGACGCAAGTTTTCACTTCTAACGGGGGTGTGGTTGCGGTTACTGTTATTGAAGCAGGTCCGTGCCAAGTTGTTGGACTTAAAACCAAAGAAAAAGATGGTTACGGTGCAGTTGTTGTTGGTCTTGAAGATAAGCGCAAAAAACTTGTTACTAAGCCTGAGTCCGGTGCTTTCAAAAAAGCAGGTGTTGCACCTAAGAGATTTGTTAAAGAACTTAAATTAGATTCTTGCGAAAATTTTAAACTTGGTGACACTATTACATGCGAAACTTTTGCGGCTGGAGACATTGTTGATGTTTCAAGCAAAACAAAGGGACGCGGAACTGCAGGTGTTATTGAACGTTGGAGTCATCATAGACTTAAAGAAACTCACGGTACTGGACCAACAGTTAGAGGAGTTGGGTCTACTGGTAGTAATAGTACACCAAGCCGTGTGCTAAAAGGCAAAGATATGCCAGGTAGGCTTGGCAATGAAACCGTTACAATTCAGAACTTGGAAATTGTTAAAATTGACAAGGAACGTAATTGCATTTTGATTAAGGGCGGAATACCTTTGGCAAGGGCAGTTTGATTACAATTAAGAGTGCTGTTAAGGCACCAAAAATAAAAAAGTAGGAGGGAAGCGTTAAATTATGGCAAAGATTAAAATTTTCAGCCAAGCGGGATTAGCACTTGAAGACTTGACAGTTAGCGATAAAGTTTTTAAAGCCGAGAAGAACCTTCCGCTTATTCACGAAGTTGTTGTTGCACAAAGCAATAATCAAAGACAAGGTACTAGCAGCACACTTACACGAACAGAAGTTAGAGGGTATGCAAAGAAGCCTTATCGTCAAAAGGGAACTGGGAATGCTCGTCAGGGCAGTGAAAAGGCTCCTCACCACATTAAGGGCGGAGTTGCATTTGGACCAAAACCTAGAGACTTTAGCATTAAGGTTAATAAGACTAAGAAAAATGCGGCATTTGTGAGTGCAATTAGTGCAAAATTGGCAGACAAAGAATTTTTGGGAGTTAAGGAAATTACTTTTAAAACTGTTAAGACTGCTGAAATTGCTAAGATGATTGAAAAACTTAAATTAACTGACACACGCGTGATGATTGTTACCGCAGAAAAGGACGAAAACGTTTTAAGAACTGCGGCTAACATTCCTAATATCAGCGTTACAACTGCAGAGCAATTGAGCGTTCTTGACATTGTTAATAACAAGATTTGCTTGGCAACTGTTGCTGCAATAAAGAAAATAGAGGAGGCGTACGCGAAATAATATGAAAGGTTTTGATATTATAATTAAGCCAATTATGAGCGAAAAGTCATACGCTGAAATTGCTAATAAAAAATATACTTTTAAAGTTGCTATTAATGCAACCAAGCCTCAAATTAAAAAGGCTGTTGAAGAAGTGTTTAAGGGTGTTAAGGTTGAAAGCGTTAACACTGCAAGATATGACGGCAAGACAAAGCGCCAAGGTAAGAATGAAGGTAAAACTGCAACTTACAAAAAGGCGTATGTACGAACACTAAAGACTCAAAGGCTATCGAGTTCTTTGAGAACTTGCAATAAGAGTGGAGGAATTGAATTATGGCAATTAAAAGATATAAACCAACATCCGCTGGAAGCAGGTTCAAAACAGTTAGCACTTTTGAAGAAATTACAACAGACAAGCCAGAAAAGAGTTTGCTTTCTGTAACTAAGAGAACAGGCGGACGAAATAACCAAGGTAAGATTTCTGTTAGGCATATTGGCGGCGGAAACAGAATTAAATATCGTAAAATAGACTTTAAGCGAAATAAAATTAATGTTCCTGCAAATGTTGCAGAAATCGAATATGATCCAAACCGCACTAGCAATATTGCACTGCTTCACTATGTTGACGGCAGCAAGGCATATATTTTGGCTCCGCTTGGACTTAACAAAGGTGACAAAGTTGTTAGCGGACCTAGTGTTGAAGTTAAGGTTGGAAATGCAATGCCACTTAGCAGTGTTCCTGTTGGTAGCATGGTGCACAACATTGAGATGCAGCCAGGGCGCGGCGGACAAATTGCACGCAGTGCTGGTAACTATGCACAACTTATGGCTAAGGAAGGCGGATATGCAACACTTAAAATGCCAAGCGGTGAAATGAGAAAGATTCCAGAAAAATGCTATGCAACTATTGGACGTATTGGTAACGATGATCACCGAAACGTTAGTCTTGGTAAAGCGGGACGCAAACGTCACATGGGCGTTAAGCCAACAGTTAGAGGGGTTGTTATGAACCCAGTTGATCACCCACATGGTGGTGGTGAAGGTAAGAGCCCTGTTGGACACGACTCACCTCGTACACCTTGGGGAAAACGTACATTGGGTGTTAAGACACGAGGAACAAAAAAAAGTAGCGAGCGATTTATTGTAAGCCGCAAAAAAGCGAAGAAGTAAGGGAGAGTGAGATATGAGTAGAAGTATTAAAAAAGGGCCATACGCATTCGCGCGCCTATGCAAAAAAATTGACGCAATGAACGAAAAAAATGAAAAGAAAATTTTGAAGACATGGAGTCGTTCGACAACAATTCTTCCAAGTTTTGTTGGACATACAATTTCTGTGCATAATGGCAACAAACATATTCCTGTTTATATTAAGAGTGAAATGGTTGGACACAAGCTTGGTGAATTTAGTCCAACACGCAAGTTCCTTGGGCACACTGTGAAAAAAGCAGTTAAACCAAAGGGCAAGAAAGGTTAGGAGGATTAGATGGCAACAAGAGAACGTGAAAAGGCAGCAAAGCGAAAGGCAGAGAAAGATACTCGTCCGTTTGCTATTGCAAGGCACATTCGTATTGCAAGCAGTAAGGTTAAAATTGTTTTAGACCTTGTTCGCGGAAAAGACTATGAAACTGCCGTTGCAATTTTAAGCACAACTAACAAGAGTGCATGCGAGCCTGTTTTAAAAGTATTGCAAAGTGCCGGAGCAAATGCTGAAAATAACCTAAACATTGCTAAGGATAACACTTATGTTGCAGAATGCTGGGCAAGTGCTGGTCCTACTCTTAAAAGAATGATGCCAAGAGCTCGCGGAAGTGCAAACAGAATTTTGAAACGCACAAGCCATATTAAAATTATTTTGGACGAAAAAAAAGATAACAAGCCAACCCAACAAGAGCAAAACCGGTTGATGCAAATAAAATAACTGTTAAGACACCTTCGGCAAAGACTACCAGTGAAACAGCAAAGAAAGCTGCGGTGAAAAAAGATGCTTCGGCTGTGCCTCAAAATAAGACAGAGACGGCTAAGAGCACCACTAAGGTAACAACACCGAAGACAACTGCAACAAAGACTGCGCCAAAGGCAACTGAAAAGAAGGAGGCAAAATAATGGGACAAAAAGTTAATCCAGTTGGAATGAGAATTGGTATAAACAAAGATTGGGATGCAACATGGTTCCCTGCTTCTAAGAAGGATATTGCTGTTAATCTTTTGGAAGACAGTAAACTTAGAACTCACATTATTGAAAAGTATGAGCACTGTGCTATTTCTAGGGTTGCTATTGAACGTCATGATGTTCGTGTTATTGTTAACATTTATACCGGACAGCCTGGCAGACTTATAGGCCAAAAGGGTGCTGGTATTGATTTGCTTAAAAAACAACTAAGTAAAATTGCTGGGGCTAAGCAAGTGGAAGTTAACGTTAAGGAAGTTAAAAACCCAGACACTGATGCAGCATTGGTTGCACAAAGTGTTGCACAACAACTTGAAAAACGTGCAGAATTGCGTGGAGACGCACTATGAAAAATGCAATTTCTCGTGCAATGAAATCTGGCGTTAAGGGTATAAAGGTAATGGTTGGAGGCCGTTTAGACGGTGCCGACATTGCAAGAAGTGAATTTTATCATGAAGGCGTTTTGCCTTTGCACACCCTTAGAAGTGATATTGACTATGCAACAGCAGAAGCACTTACAACTTTTGGTATTATAGGTGTTAAGGTTTGGATTTGCCATGGTGAAATTCTTGGTAAAAAGCGTCGTGAAACAAGTGTTGAACGCAGCGAACGTAAGTTTGTTAAGCCTATGACTAACCGTGATGGTGAACGTTTCCAAAAACGTGATTTTAACCCGAATTTTAAAAAGCAACAAGCAAGAACAAATGAATTAGATTCTAAAACAATGGCAGCAAATAACATGGCCAGAGAACCTAAAAAACCTTTTGAAGTTAAGCGAGTTTTTGTGCCAAAGGTAAAAGAAGTTGATGCTGACAAAGGAGGACAAGAATAATGTTAGTTCCTAAAAGAGTAAAGCGAAGAAAACTTCACCGCGGCAATATGAAGGGAAAGGCAACAAAGGGTAATGTAATTGCTTATGGCGACTATGGTATTGTGGCACTTGAGCCTTGCAGAATTACAAACAAACAAATAGAAGCTGCCCGTGTTGCTATAACTCGTTATACAAAGCGTGGCGGACAAGTGTGGATTAATATATTCCCGCACAAAAGTTATACAAAAAAACCTGCTGAAACCAGAATGGGTAGCGGTAAGGGCAGCCCTGAAGTTTGGGCGGCAGTTGTTAAGCCAGGACGTGTGCTGTTTGAAATTGGCGGCGTTACAGAAGATGTTGCCAGAGAGGCATTGAGACTTGGTCAGCACAAACTGCCAGTAAAAACTAAATTTGTTAAACGCGAAAAGCCAGTGGCTGCAGCGGAAGTTAAAGCAGAGGAGGCGAGTGAATAATGAAAAATTTAAAAAACTTTCAAGAAATGCCAGACGTTGAACTTAATGAAAAATTGGCTGCACTTAAAAACGAATTGTTCAACCTAAGATTTCAACACTCAACCGGCCAGTTAACTAATCCTAAACAATTAACAAATGTTAAAAAGGATATTGCAAGAATTAAGACAATTATTACAGAACGCGAATTAAAAATTACAAAAATTTCAGTAAAGGGGGCAAAGAAATAGTAAATGGCAGAAGTTAAGAAAACCACAAAACCAAATTTCAGCAAAACCAGTTGCCCCTAAGGCAGTTGCAAAACCTGCTGCGAAACCAGTTGCAAAGCCTGTGGCAGCACCAAAGGCTGAAGTTAAAACTGAACCTGCTAAGACAGCACCAAAGGTGGCTGCAAAACCAGCGGTTAAAAAAGTTGTTAAGCAGATAAACAAACAAGGCAACCGTGCTTTACGTAAAACACGTATAGGTAAGGTTGTTAGCAACAAAATGAGTAAGACCATTGTTGTTGCAGTAGAAACAAAAATTCCGCATTCTCAATACAAAAAAATTGTTGCAAACACAAAGAAATTTAAGGCTCATGACGAGAACAACGAATGCAGCATTGGTGATACTGTGGAAATTGTAGAAACAAGAAAACTTAGCAAGGACAAATATTTCCGTCTTTTGCGAGTTATTGAAAAGGTTAAATAAGGGGGGCGTGATACATGATTCAACCACAAACAAGATTAGTTGTTGCTGATAACACAGGTGCAAAAGAAATTATGTGCATCAAGCTTCTTGGCGGTTCTTTTCGCCGAAGCGGGCATGTTGGTGATATTATTGTTGCCAGTGTTAAGAGCGCTACTCCTAACGGAAGTGCAAAAAAAGGTGAAGTAGTTAAAGCGGTTATTGTTAGAACTGCAAAAGAATTTAAGCGTGAAGACGGTACACACATTAGATTTGATGACAACGCAGCAGTTATTATTGACCCAAAAACACTAAACCCCAAAGGCAGCCGTATATTTGGGCCTGTTGCCAGAGAATTGCGTGAGAAAAATTTTATGAAGATTGTTTCTCTTGCTCCGGAGGTGTTGTAATATGATTAAGAAAGAAAAGAAATTAGGCGTTAAAAAGTTCGGTGTTAAAAGCGGAGACAACGTTGTTGTGACAACCGGAAAAGAAAAAGGCAAAAAAGGTAAAATTCTGGCTGTTGATATGGCAAAAGGACGCGTAAGTGTTGAAAACGTTAATATGGTTTTTAAACACAAAAAACCAAGAAATGCTCAAGACAAGGGCGGACGTGAAAAAATTGCCGGAACTATTGATGTTAGCAATGTTATGATTCTTTGCTCTAAATGCGGAAAGCCTACACGAGTTAAACATAAAATTGACGCTAAAGGCAGAAGTGTTAGGGTTTGCAAATGCGGCGAAGTACTTGATAAAAAATATGTAAAACCAAAGAAAGAAGAAGTGAAGTCAGAAGTTAAGACAGAAAAAGACGCACCAGTGAAAGAAATTAAGCAAGAAAAACTTTCACACAAGAGCAACGAAAAAACTGTTAAGACTGAAACTAAAAAAGCAGAAACAAAGGTTATTAAAACACAAGGAAGAGGAGGGTAAAAATGGAAAAGAAAACTACTACAAAAACAAATTATTAGCAAAGGCCGTTTACATGCCCATTACTCAAGTGTTGTTGTGCCTGCGCTTATGAAAAAATTTGAATATAAAAATGTTAACGAAGTTCCTAAATTAGAAAAGATTGTTCTTAATATGGGACTGGGTGATGCAAAAGACAATACTAAAAGTTTTCAAATGGCTGTTGAAGAACTTGGGCTTATTGCTGGACAAAAACCAGTTGTTACCAGAGCTAAGAAAAGCATTGCTAACTTTAAATTGCGTGAAAACCAAGCAGTTGGTGCAAAGGTTACCTTACGCGGACCAAGAATGTATTTATTTTTGGATAAGTTGATTAGCGTTGCTTTGCCTCGTGTGCGTGACTTTAGGGGTATTAGTCCTAAGAGTTTTGACCAATTTGGTAATTATGCATTTGGTGTTAAAGAACAAATTGTTTTTCCAGAAATTAGTTATGAAAAGATTGAGAAAGTGCGTGGTTTTGATGTGATTATTGTTACAACAGCAAAAACATCTGCTGAAAGTTTGGCACTTTTGACTGAAATGGGCTTACCATTTAGAGCGAAGTAGGAGGATTTATGGCAAAGACAAGTATGAAAGAAAAGCAAAAGAAACCGCAAAAATTTTCGACCAGAGAATATACTCGCTGCACAATTTGCGGACGTCCCAAAGCAGTTTTAAAGAAATATGGCATTTGCCGTGTTTGCTTTAGGGAAATGGCACTAAAGGGCGAAATCCCTGGTGTTAAGAAGAGCAGCTGGTAAGAAGGAGGAAAAATATATGATTACTACAGATCCAATTGCAGATTTGCTAACAAGAATTAGAAATGGTCTTTCAAATAAAGTTGAAAGCGTTATTGTTCCTGCTTCTAAAATGAAAATGGATATTGCAAAAATTTTGCTTGCAGAAGGTTATGTTGCTAAAGTTGAGAGTGTAAAAGATAATGCAAATAATAATATCAAAATTACTCTTAAGTATGGTGCAGCCGGAGAAAAAGTTATTAGCGGACTTAAAAGAATTAGTAAGCCTGGTTTGAGAGTTTTTGCGAATGTGTCTGATCTTCCAAAGGTTTTAAGCGGTCTTGGTATTGCTATTGTTAGCACATCTAAAGGCATTATGACTGACAAGCAGGCAAGAGAAGCAAATGTTGGCGGCGAAGTGCTTGCCTATGTGTGGTAAGAGGAGGACAAAATGAGCAGAGTTGGAAGAGAAATTACTACATTGCCAGCAGGAGTTACATTAACATATGAAAATAATATTGTTACTGTAAATGGTCCTAAGGGCAAACTGACACAAGAAATTAAACCTCAAGTGAAAGTTAATGTTGAAGGCAGCAAGGTGACACTAACCAGAAGTGATGACAGCCGTCAGGTTAAAACCTATCACGGACTTTATAACAGACTAATACAAAACATGGTTGAAGGTGTTAGCAAGGGATTTTCTACAAAGTTAGTTTTTCACGGTGTTGGTTATAAGGCACAAATGCAAGGCGGAAACCTTGTGCTTAACATTGGGTTTAGCCATCCAGTTGTTATTCCGGCTGAAGAAGGGGTTACTATTAACGTGATAACTCAACAAGAAGCGGTTGCTGCAGGCGGAAACCCTGCTGCAGGTGGGATTATTGTTTCGGGTGCCAACAAAGAAAAAGTTGGGGCTATGGCGAGCAAGATTCGTGCTGTTAAAAAAGTTGAACCGTATCATTTGTATGGCATTAGATATATTAATGAGAAAGTTATTCGTAAAGAAAGCAAATCTGGCGCTAAGAAGAAATAAGGAGAGTAGGTTATGATTATTAAAGAAAATAAAAACAAGCAAAGAAAGCAAAGAGCTAAGCGCATTACCTCTTTTTGTACTAAAACTGCACCTAGACTTAATGTTTATCGTAGCCTTTCTAATATGTATGCACAACTTATTGATGATGAAACTGGTGTGACTTTGATTGCTGTTAATACATTACAACCTAATGTTGAGGCAAAAATTAAAGGCAAGAATAAACAAGAGTCAGCATTTATTGTTGGACAAGAACTTGGTAAGGCGGCTCTTGCAAAAAAAATTACTGCAGCAGTTTTTGATAGAAATGGTTATGTTTATACTGGACGTGTTGAACGTGTTGCAGCCGGTGCACGTGACGCAGGATTAAAATTTTAAGGTAAAGGAGAGAATTAAATGTCAGAGCAAGAACAAAAACAAGTTAACGTTGCTGATGCGGTGCTTGGCAACAAGCAGACTGCAAGTGCGGACGGAGGCAAAAGGTATTCTCCTAAGCAGATGAATAAACCTGCACAAAAACGTGAACCAAGAGCTGGCGAGGAAGTTAGCGAATGGACAATGAAAACCGTTGACGTTAGACGTGTAACAAAAGTTACAAAGGGCGGCAGAACACTTAGGTTTTCGGCAACAGTTGTTATGGGAAACAAGAAAGGCCAAGTTGGCATGGGCATTGGTAAGGCAAATGAAACAGGAGAAGCAATTAAAAAGGCTGAACAAACTGCTAAGAAGAACCTTATTACTGTTAAAATTGTTGGAACGACTATTCCTCATGAACAAGTGGGAAGACACGGTACTAGCAAAGTTTTGATGTTTCCTACTAAAGAGGGTAATGGTATTATAAGTGGCGGTGCGGCACGTAGTGTGCTTGAACTTGCAGGATACAAAGACGTTACTGCAAAGATTCATGGCAGCACAAATAATGCAAACGTTATTATGGCAACAATTGAGCCTCTAAAATCGATGAGAACCAAAGAAGAAATTGCTGCTTTGCGTGGCAAAACAGTTGAACAACTTTAAAAATTAGAGTATTATAAAAATAATAGTTTAAGGAGAATTTTATTATGGCAACAACTAAGAAAGAAGAAGTTAAAAAGGCACCAGCAGCAAAAGCTGCTCCGGCCAAAGCAGCAGCACCAAAGACTGCAGCAAAACCAGCAGCAAAACCAGTACTTGCAAAACCAGCAACTAAAACAGTTGCTCCTGCAAAGGCTGCACCAGCAGTAAAAGCTGCTCCAGTTAAAGCAGCGGCGCCAGCAGTTAAGACAGAAGATAAGGCTCCAGCAAAAACTGCATCTGCACCAATTGTAAAACCAGCGGTTAATGCAGCACCAGCAAAAGCGGTAGTTAAGTCTGCACCGAAAGCAGTAAACAAATCTGCGGCTAAACCATTACCATATGTTTCTAATGGCACAATGACGGTTACACTTATTAAGAGCACAATTGCTTGCAATGAACGTCAAAAACGCACTGTTCAGGCGCTTGGTTTGAAGAGGGTGGGCGATAGCAAAGTTCATAAGGACAATCCTGCAATTCGTGGCATGGTGTTTATTGTGCAACACATGGTTGAGGTGAAAAAATAATGAATATACACGAACTTAGCGGTAATTTGAATGCTAAAAGAAAACCTAAGCGTGTTGGACGTGGTATTGGCAGTGGTCATGGTAAAACATCTACTGGCGGTGCAAAAGGACAATGGGCAAGAAGCGGCGGAGGAAAAGTTCCTGCGAAATTTGAAGGCGGACAAACTCCTTTGACAAGACGCCTGCCTAAGATGGGGTTTACAAATAATTTTAAGAAAGAATTTAACATTATAAATGTTGGAGACTTGAAAGATTTTAAAGCAGGTACAGTTGTTACTGAAAAATTGCTTATGGAAAAAGGATTATTTTCAAAGGCAGCACCATATGGTTTGAAACTGCTTGGTGACGGTAATGTTACTGTTGCTTTAACAGTTAAGGTTAACGCGTTTACTCCAACTGCAGAAAAGAAAATTGCAAAGGTTGGCGGAAAGGTTGAGGTAATTGCTTAATGTGGAAGACATTAAAAGAAGCATTTAAGATGAAAGATTTGCGTAGCAAGATTATTGTTACGCTGCTTTTGTTACTTGTTTACAGGCTTGGATGCTGGTTGCCTATTCCGGGAATTAATCCATCGGTTTTTGCAACCAATGTTTCGGATTCTTCGTTTTTAGGGCTGCTGTCATCTTTATCTGGTGGAGCATTGCAAAACGGAGCGATTTTGGCTATTGGAGTTGGACCGTATATTACAAGCAGTATTGTTATGCAACTTTTGACTATTGCGATTCCGAAATTGGAAAAGCTAAGTAAACAAGGCGAACACGGACGAAAAAAGATTGCGGTTTATACAAGATATGCGGCATTGGCGTTGGCGCTTGCTCAAGCAGTAGCATTGGTTATTAATTTTAATAGCAGCGGAGCAATTAAGGACAACTTGTTTGGCTCAAATACCGGTACACTTATTCCGTGCATAATTGTTGTTTTAACTTTAGTTGCGGGCAGTATGTTTACTGTTTGGATTGGTGAAGTTATTACCGAAAAAGGCGTTTCTAACGGAATGAGCATGATTATTTTTATTGGTATTTTATCTACTGGTGTTGGACAATTTTATGCATCTGTTAAAGCGGTTTTTGAAGAAGGTATTGAAAGACTTATTGACCCAATCGTTTTCTTGGTTGTGTTAATTATTATATTTGCGCTAATTGTATTTGTGGATTTGGCAGAAAGACGAATTCAGGTTAACTATGCAAAACAAATTCGCGGACGTAAGATGTATGGCGGTCAAAAAAGCAATATTCCTATTAAGGTTAACGCAAACGGGGTTATTCCTATTATATTTGCGTTTGCTTTACTTAACTTTCCACAACTAATTATTAACATTTTCTGGCCTGGAAGTGCTGCTGAAATTTGGTACGCGGCAAACCTTGGTTCAGGTACTTGGCTTAACAGTGTGATTTTAAGTTTGTTGATTTTGGGCTTTGCATACTTTTATAGTAGCATTCAGTTTGACCCAGTTGAAATTAGCAAACAAATGCAACAAAATGGTGGATTCCTTGCTAATGGTATTAGACCAGGAGTTCCTACTGCACAATATTTAAAGAAGGTTAATAAACGTATTACATTCTTTGGTGCACTGTTTCTAATGTTTATGGCACTTGTCCCTTCGTTGATTTTTACATGGGCATTACCAAACAGTGGGCTGGTGAATGCATTCACAAGCATTGGACTATTGATTATTGTAAGCGTTGCGTTGGAATTTGAAAAAAACCTGGATGCAAACATGATGATGAAAACATACAAAGGGTTCTTGAAATAAGAACTCTTTTAAATTGGGAGGTAATATATGAATATAGTACTTTTTGGTCCGTCAGCCTGCGGTAAAGGGACACAAGCAGATTTGCTAGTTAAAGAATATGGCTTGACTCACATCACTTTGGGTGAGGTATTTAGAAAAAATATTGCAGAAGGAACTCCGCTTGGCAAAAAAGCGGCAGAGTATGTTAATAAGGGTATTTGGGTGCCAGACGAAATTAGTAATGCGTTGCTACTAGATTTATTTAAAAAGAACAAGAATGGCAAAGGTTTTATTTTTGACGGATTTCCAAGAAACCCAAATCAAAGTTTCGACTTTTTGGATAAAAATGTAAAATTAGACTTGGCGGTTGTATTTGATATTCCTTTTGAAGAAGTTAATCGCAGACTTAGCGAACGCATTATTTGTCCTAAGTGTAGTGCAATTTATGGAGGATCATGTGGTGAACCTTCTGCGTGCAAATGCGGAAGTAAACTTGTTAGAAGAGTTGATGATTCGGACACGCAGGCAAACAAAACAAGATATGAGCAATATGTAAATCTTGTTGAACCGCTAATAAAGCGTTACGAAAAAATATTATTTAGAATTCCCATTGGCTTAGGACTAAACACAAAGCACACTGATACTTTTGAAAAAATTAAAAATCATATAAAGAGCATTTCTAAATAAGGAGAAGGTGTATGAACATAATGCTTTTAGGACCGTCTGCAAGCGGTAAAGGCACACAAGCGGAATTTTTGGTTAAGGAATATGGGTTGACCCATATTGTTCCGGGGGCAGAGTATCGTAAAAATATTGCTGAAGGCACACCTCTTGGCAAAAAAGTTGCCCAGTATGTTAATAATGGTATTTGGGTTCCGAATGAAATTACAAATGCAATGATGCTTGACTTGTTTAAAAAAGCAAATGGTTCTAAAGGATTGATTATTGACGGTTATCCGCGTAACCCAGAACAAGCAGATTTTTTGGATGCACATATTAAACTTGATTTAGTTATTTATTTAGACGTTCCGTTTGCTGTGGTGAACAAGCGTTTGAGTGAACGTACAGAATGCCGAAATTGCAAAACTCCTTTTGGCGGCTCTAAAGGAACGCCTGCTAGATGTACGGAGTGCGGAAGTGAGCTTGTTAAAAGAATTGATGACCTTGACACCGAAGCGAACAAAAGAAGATATCAACAATATTTGGACCTTGTGGCTCCGCTTGCTAAAAGATATGAAAAAGTGTTGTTTAAATTTGATGCCACAGGCACTCACTTGGAAGTGTGGAAAATAATTGATGACTATATGCAAAAGAAGGGTTTTAAAAAATGATTACAAGCCGAACAAAAGAAGAACTGAACTTAATTAGAGCCTCTGGAAAGATTTTGAAAGGCTGTTTAGAAATTGTTGAATCGCATGTTAAGCCTGGTGTTAGTACGGCTTTTTTAAACGATGTTGCACACAAATTTATTGTTGCACACAATGCTGAACCCAACTTTTTGGGTTACAACGATTTTCCAAAAAGCATTTGCACGAGTGTGAATTCAGAAGTTGTGCATGGTATTCCGAGTGAGAAAGTGATTTTGAAAGAAGGCGACATTGTTGGTGTTGACATTGGTGTTACATACAAGGGTTTTGTTACTGATGCTGCGAGAACATTTGCCGTTGGGAAGATAAGCAAGCAAGCAGAAGATTTGATTGAAACAATAAGGCTTAGTTTTTTTGAAAGTCTTAAGGGAATTAAGGCAGGTGTGTGCGTTAACCAAATTGGGGCAAACATTGAAAGCTTTGTTAAGACACGCGGTAAGTATGGAATTGTGCGGGCATTAAGCGGACATGGTGTTGGTGCTAAACTGCATGAACCGCCAGTTATTTATAATTTTAAAACATTTGGCAAGACTGAAGAGTTGCCGCTTAATTGTGTGCTTGCAATTGAGCCGATGATTAACATGGGAGGGCATGGAGTTGTTATGCTTAGAGATGGTTGGACAATTAGAACTGCTGACGGAAAGTTTAGTGCGCACTATGAAAATACAGTTATTGTAGGTGCAGAGGCTTGCGAAATTGCTACAGAATGATAAATAAACTCTTTACAAAAAAAAAGTGATATGCTACAATGTGAGGTGATTTATGCAAAAATTCACAAGACCGTTCTTAGGGCAAATGGTTAGGCAAACAAGGCAGGGACGTTGGTAGCATTTACGTGATTACCAAAATTGAAAATGCCGAGTTTGTTTTTGTTAGTAACGGAAGAACTAAGGGTATTGCTAAGCCGAAACGCAAGCGAATAAAACATTTGATTTTAACCCAACAAAAATCGGATGTGATTGGCACAAAGTTAGAGGCGGACAAAAAGGTTGATAATAGTGAAATTGTTTTTGCAGTAAACAAATATAAAAAAGGGAGTAAGAATGAGTAAAGACGAATGTGTTGAATTGGAAGGCATTATTGTTGAAGTTATGCCTGGAACCAAATTCAAAGTGCGCTTAAGTAATGGGCATGTTATTCAAACTTACATCAGCGGCAAGTTAAGGAAAAACAATATTAAAATTTTGGAGGGTGATTCGGTTAAAGTTGAACTAAGCCCTTACGACTTAACCCAAGGCAGAATTACATGGCGTGGAAAACCAAATTTTGGTGCTCAGGCGTCAACAGAAAACGAAAGTTTATAGGAGTATTAAGAAAATGAAAGTTAGAGTAGGAGTTAAACCAATTTGCCCAGATTGCAAAGTTGTTAAGCGCGAAGGCAAAGTGTTGGTTATTTGCAAGAAAAACCCAAAACACAAACAAAGACAAGGTTAATTAAATTAGCGTATTTTCACTTGCCCGCGGCTGATTTTGCGTGGGTGTTTATATATATAGAAACAAATTAAAAAGGAAAGGAATTTAAATGGCTCGTATTTCCGGTATAGATTTACCAAAGGATAAAAGGCTGGAAGTTGGACTTCAATATATTTTTGGTATTGGACCAACTAAGGCAAAAGAAATTTGCGCTAACACTGGTGTTAGTGAAGATAAGCGTGTTAAAGATTTAACAGAAATCGACATTGCAGCAATACGTGCTTATATTGAAAAAAATATTACAGTTGAGGGAGACCTTAAGCGTAACACATCTTTGGATATTAAGCGTTTGCAAGAAATTGGTTGCTATCGCGGTGTTAGACATCGTAAGAGTCTTCCTGTTCGTGGACAAAGCACTAAGCAAAATGCTCGTACACGTAAAGGTAAGAAGAAGACAGTAGCAGGAAAGAAGAAGGAGGTTAAGAAATAATGGCAGCAGCAAAAACTTCTAAGCCCGCTGAAGCGGCAGCAAAAAAGAAAAAGAAAAAACGCATAACCTCTAACATTACTAAGGGGCAAGCACACATTAGTGCAACCTTTAACAACACTATTGTTACGTTTACTGATGATAAAGGCAATGCTGCCCTAACTGCAAGTGCAGGTAACGTAGGCTTTAAAGGAAGCAAGAAGAGTACACCATTTGCAGCACAAATGGCATGTGAACATGCAGCAAAAACTGCACGCGAAGCTGGTATTAAAAAAGTTGACGTTATTGTTAAGGGACCAGGGCATGGCAGAGAAAATGCTATTCGTGCTATTGGTACAGCAGAAATTGAAGTTCTTAGCATTAAGGACGTGAGTCCTATTGCTCACAATGGGTGCAGACCACCTAAGAGAAGGAGGAAGTAAGCATGGCTAGATACACAGGACCAGACTGTAGGCAATGCCGCAGAGAAGGATGCAAGCTTTTCTTAAAAGGTGAGCGTTGCACTACACAAAAATGTGCTATTGACAGAAGAGGAACAGTTCCTGGACAACACGGGGCTTCAAGAAAGAAAGAAAAGGAATATGGTCTTCAACTTCGTGAAAAGCAAAAAGTTAAACGTGCATACGGTATTTTGGAAGCACAGTTTAGAAATTATTATGAAGAAGCAGCAAAGGCAAAGGGCGTTGTGGGTGAAAACCTTTTGAGTTTTCTTGAAAGAAGACTTGATAACGTTGTGTTTAGACTTGGTATACCTGGCGGCAGAAGTGAAGCAAGACAAATTGTTAGTCATGGTCACATAACTGTTAACGGCAAAAAAGTTAATCTGCCAAATTTCCGCGTTAATGTTGATGACGTTATTGCGATTGCTGAAAACAAACGTGAAGTTGAAATGTTTAAAGAACTTAAGGGCACAAAAATTATTATGCCTAAATGGCTTGATTTCAACAGTGATAAATTGACAGGTAAAATTTTGGCATTACCAAAGCGTGATGACATTGACCTTAACATTCAAGAAGCACTTATCATTGAGTTTTACAGCAAGTAATTTAAGAGTTAAAGGGAGAATTAAATTATGATGGAATTGGAAAAACCAAGAGTTACATGCACTGAAGGAGCGAATGTTCAAAAAGCCACATTTGTGCTTGAACCGCTTGAACGTGGTTATGGACTTACACTTGGAAACGCAATGAGAAGAGTTCTTTTGGGCAATTTGCCAGGAGCGGCTCCAATTGCTGCAAAATTTGAAGGGGCTCAGCATGAATTCCAAACTCTGAAAGGTGTTACTGAAGATGTTACAGATATTATATTAAACCTTAAGGGGCTTGCGGTTAAGACAGTTGATACAAGTTCTAACTTTAGAGCAGTTCTTCGTATTAACCAAAAGGGCAAATGGAGTTGTGTTAGCTAAGCATATTGAAGCAAGCAGCGATATTACTATTTGTAACCCAGATATGTATATCTGCACGCTGGACGGCTCTGCAGCTTTTAATTGCGAAATCACAATTGGAAGAGGCCGCGGTTATGTTGTTGCAAAGGATCACAAGAACCTTCCAGACACTATTGGCTTTATTGCAATGGACGCAAGTTTTAGCCCTGTTGAAAAGGCTAACTACATTGTTGAAAGTGCACGTGTTGGGCAAAGAAGTGATTTTGACAGACTTATTTTGGAAGTTCAGACTAATGCGACTGTTTCGGCGAAAGAAGTTATTGCGCTTTCGGCAAAGATTATTCAGGACCACACACAATTGTTTGTGGATCAAGTTGCATATATGAGTGGCATTAGCACACTTGTTGACCGTGAAGAAGACACCAAAACTAAACTTTTGGAAATGAGCATTGATGATATGGATTTGAGTCCTCGTTCAAGCAACTGCCTAAAACGCGCTAATATAAACACTGTTGAAGACCTTGTTAAGAAGACTAAAGAAGATATGCTTAAAGTGAGAAACCTTGGACAAAAGAGTCTTGAAGAAATTATCTTTAAGATTGAAAGCATGGGTCTTGCACTTCGAGTAGAGGAGGAATAATGGCACAACCGAAAAAATTAGGTAGGGCAACTGACATGCGTCTTGCAATTATTCGTAACAAGTCACCAGTTTGTTTTGGAACGGCAAGGTTGAAACAACACTTGCACGTGCAAAAGCAACACAGGCATCTGCGGAAAAATTGATTACACTTGCAATTGACACCTACAAAGACACTGAAAAGAAAGAAAAAGAAATTGTTAACGCAAAGGGTGTTAAGGTTAAGAAAACCGTTGTTGTAGACGGACCGAAAAAACTTAATGCAAGACGTAAACTTATGGCAAGCCTTTACCACATGGAAGAAATTAGAGATAAGAAAGCCGAAACAAAGAAAGCTTTTGATGACAGAACAAAGAATATAAATCACCCACTTGTTGAAAAAATCTTTAACGAACTTGCTCCGAAATATGACAAGAGAAGAGAAGAAGTTAAACAGGGCGGCGGCTATACTCGTGTTCTAAAACTTGGTGCTAGAAAAGGCGATAACGCTGAACTAGCATTGATTGAATTAGTGTAATGTTTTGCTATTTGAATTAAAAAAGAGCCTTAGGCTCTTTTTTTTATATAAAATCACTATTGCATCGTTTTTGAACACAGTTTGATTCGTTTAGCGGACGCTCATTAAAAAATCTGCGATCGTCTTCAAATCTACCTGCGAAACGCAAGTGGTGACGATGCTCGTGTTCTCGTATTTCCTCTCTAATTAGTGCATGAAATAATCGTTCATCTTCACATGAGCAGCGATCACAATTTCTATTACATCTATCTTCTCTTCTATCTTCTCTTTGCTCATTATTATTGTGATGGTGATGGTGGTGGTGTTCTTCTTTTCGTTCTTCTTCGTTTATTTCAAGTAAGGCAAAAAGAAGCAGTAACATGCTGGTGTTGTTTGCTAGGTCAATATTATTGCCATTTGCGAAAGTTCCTAAAAAAATTGGCACAAGCAAATTTGAGTTTTTCATATTTCTCCTTTTAATTTTAATATTAACGTATATGCGACAAATTTTTTAAATGTGAATGATTTATAGTTTTTTATGTATATTGGATTGGATTATCAAATTGGAGCAGATATGCAAAAATATTTGCCGAGTGAGCAAATGCTTGAGCGTTTGGGAGGTTTTTTTGCAGCGTTTGCAGATGCGACACGTCTGAAGATTTTAAGTGTTTTAGCCATTGGTGAGATTTGTGTGAGTGATATAAATTCTTTATTAAAAATTAATCAGACAACTGTTAGCCATCAGTTAAAAAACCTTAAAAATGTGGGGCTGGTTTTGCACAAAAGAATTGGCAAGGTCCTTTATTACAGCCTTGCCAATAATGTTGTGAATGATATTTTGTTGAAGAGTGTAGACTATTTGGTGGGTTAAATCATTAATATCAGTTTTGCAAAGCCAAAGAAACAAATAAGACCTGTAACATCGGCAATGGTTGTTATTAGTGGGGCAGACATTAAGGCTCGGGTCCAAATTTTAATTTTTTGCAAGGGTTGGCAACATTGCACCAAAGAATTTTGCTATTATCATTGTTACCAAAAGACCAAGCCAAACAACCGCGCCAACTTTCCATTGGTTGAAGTTCCCTGGGAATATTGAGTATTGGATGACTATTCTAATAAAATTTATTCCGCCAACAACAAATCCGCATATAGTGGCGACTAAAAATTCTTTTTTTACTACTGCAAGAAAGTTTTTAGGTTGAATTTCATTTAAAGCCATACCGCGAATAACAACTGTTGAACTTTGTGCACCGCAGTTTCCTGCGTTATCCATTAGCATAGGAATGAAAGTCATTAGAATAGGAACTATCATAAGTGCATCTTCAAAACTTTCTATTATTGCACCAGTAAGAATTGCTGCAAGCGATAAAATGATAAGCCAGCCCATACGAGATTTGGCGTGCTGCCAAGCAGACACTTTTAAATAGGGTTTCTCGTTTGGCTTGATAGCTGCCATTTTTTGAATATCTTCTGTGTGCTCTTTATGGATGACCTGAATAACGTCATCACTTGTTATTACACCGACAAGCTTTTGTTCGGAATCTACAATTGGAAGAACAGGGAAGCCATATTTTGTGAATATGAGTGCAACATCTTCACGGTCGTCGCGAGTGTGAGCGAAGATTACATTTGCTTCCATGATATCTTCAAGCTTTGTTTTTGGGTCGGTTGTTAAAAGTTTTCTTATAGTAACAACACCTTCAAGTGTTCTTTGAGGTGAAATAACATACATAATGTTTATTGTTTCAACGTCGCGGCCTTTTTGGCGTATGCGTTTTAGTGCTTCTTCTATTGTTAAATCTTTTCGCAGGTCTATCATCTCGGTGGTCATGATGCTTCCTGCTGAATGCTCTGGATAACTTAATAACTTGTTTATGGTGTCTCGCGTTTCTTTGCCTGCTGTTTTTAAAATGCTTTCAACAACATTTGCGGGGAGTTCTTCTAAGAAGTCTACAGCGTCATCCGAAAACATTTCGTTTATAAGTTGTGCAATATCTACACTGCTAAGGCTTTGTGTTAATTTTTGCTGTGTGTCGTTGTCTAGTTCGGCAAAAGTTTCTGCGGCAATATCTTTTGAAAGAAGTTTAAAGGTTTTAACTAAAATAACTTCATCTTCAATGGTGCCTAAGTGTTGGGCAATATCTACAGGATTTAAATTGCGAAGTTCTTTTATTTCCATGCTGTTAGTTTACTCTTTTAATGGGGTATTTGTAAAGCGGATTATCTGCGGCTTTTCAGCCAAACCAAAAGTACACTTATATCTGCGGGGTTTACTCCACTGATTCTGCTTGCTTGCCCAATGTTTAGTGGTTTTATTTTATTTAATTTTTCTTGTGCTTCTTTTCGTAGACTTCCTATTTGTGTGTAGTCTATATCTTTGCTTAGTTTAACGTTTTCGGCCTTTTGGCTTTGGTGGATTTGTGAGTGCATTCGTTTTAGATAGCCTTCATATTTTTTTTCTATTGTTTTGTAATAAGCGTTTTCATCATTAAGTTTTTCGTTCAATTTGTTTAAGCGTTCTTTAGTTGCTAAGCCTAGGTCAAAGCCTGTTTTGGTTAGGCGTATATCGGCATTGTCTTGCCTTAAATATAATCTATGTTCGGCACGACTGGTTAACATGCGGTACGGTTCGTTGGTGCCTTTTGTTGTTAAGTCGTCTATTAAAACGCCTATATAACTGGTTGTGCGGCTTGGAATGTATGGCTGCTTGTTTTTGCAAATTTGTGCGGCATTGATCCCTGCAATTAATCCTTGAGCGGCGGCTTCTTCGTATCCGCTTGTGCCGTTGATTTGCCCTGCAAAGAAGAGCCCTTTGTGGGTTTTGCTCATTAGAGTAGGGAGCAGGTCTAGACTGTCGATGCAGTCGTATTCAATTGCATAACCGTTGTGTATGATTTGTGATTTTTCCAGTCCGCTTATGCTGCCTAACATTTGTTTTTGAGTGTCTGCTGGAAGACCAGTGAAAAGCCCTTGAACATAGATCTCAGATGAAGAATCGCTTTCTGGCTCTAAGAAAATTTGGTGGCGTTGTTTATCTGAAAATCTTATTATTTTGTCTTCAATGCTTGCACAGTAGCGAGGAGAGTTTGTTATATCGCCGCTGTGAAACGGACTTTGTTTTAAGTTGTCTTTTATTATTTTGTGAGTTTTTTCATTTGTGTGGGTTAGGTGGCAAACTGAGGTGTTTTTTATTTTTTCGGTGGTTAAAAAACTGAAAGATTGAGGCAGATTGTCCATGCCATATTGCGGCTCGGTTTTTTCATAATCAATCGTTTCGCTGTTTATTCTGCATGGGCTGCAAGTTGAAAATCTTCGGGTTTTGAATCCGAGTTTGTGGATTGCTTCTGTTAGGTGCCTGGCTGATTCAAACCCTCTTGGACCGCTTGCTTGAGATTGCAGCCCGACAAAGGTTTTGCTGTTTAGGTAAACTCCTGTGGCAACAATTACGGCTTTGGATGTGAAAGTTTGACCCGTTGATAATGTGGCATGCCATATTTCTGCTGCGTTCGGAGTGATATCTAAAACTTCGGCTTCGATTAGTGACAAATTCTTTTGGCTTTCGATAACTTGTTTCATTGCGGTGTGATATTTATGCCTGTCGCTTTGGACACGAAGAGAGTGGACTGCTGGACCGTTTGAGGTGTTTAACATTTTTATTTGTGTTGCGGTTTGATCTGCCACAATTCCCATTTGTCCGCCAAGTGCATCTATTTCACAAACTAAATGACCTTTTGCTGTTCCGCCAATGCTTGGGTTGCATGCCATGTGGGCAATGCTTTTTAGGCTCATTGTGACTAAAAGAGTTTTACAACCCATGCGTGCAGATGCTAAAGCGGCTTCGCATCCTGCGTGCCCTGAACCGATAACTAAAACGTCGTAATCTATTTTCATTTTTATTTACCTAAACAGAAATTTTTAAAGATGGAATCAATAACATCTTCGCTGGTGTAAGTGCCTGTGATGGAGCCTATTGCATTTAAGGCATCGGATATGTCCACACTTATGCACTCCAATTCTTTTGAACTTAAGGCGTGATTTATTGACTCTTGTGCTTGCCTAAGAGCTTCTATATGGCGTGTATTAGTGAGGATGAGTGAGTCTTGCTTTGGAGGATTGGTTACGGTTGTTTTATAGATTAGTTCTTTTACTTCACTAATGCCTTCGCCTGTGACGCATGAGACTGCTATGCCATTAAGTTTTTCGCATTGACATGGTAAATCACTTTTATTATAAACAATTATATCTCCTTGCAATTCATTTTTTATTTTACTTGCAGAGTCTACCACAACAAGACGCAGATGTGCATTTTTTATTTTTTCTTTTGCCCGTTCTATTCCAAGTTTTTCTATTGCATTTTTACTTTCGCGTAAACCTGCTGTGTCGGTTAGGTTAAATTTTATGCCTCTGTATAAATAACTTTCGGTTAAAGTGTCTCTGGTTGTGCCTGCGATGTCGGTTACTATGGCACGGTCGCTGCTGAGCAACGCATTAAACAAACTGCTTTTGCCTGCGTTTGGCAGACCAAGTATGCAAACATCAACACCGCTGCTTACGAGTTTTCCTGTGGTGACAGTAGAGAGTAGGGCAGTTAGTTTTTTATTCGCTTCCGTCAGATTTTTTGTTACGCTTAAAATTGCATTGTGGTCGTATTCAGGGTAGTCCAATGTTACTTCTATTTGTGCCTGAGAATTTACCAAAAATTTTTGTACGTCGTCTAACTGCAATTTAAGTTTGCCTGTTAGTAATTGATAGTTAGCATTTACAGATGCATCACTGTCGGCCATTATCATGCCGATTACGCTTTCGCATTGTTCTAAACTCAGCTTGCCGTTTAAGAAGGCGCGTTTTGTGAACTCGCCGTTTTCGGCCATTTGGGCACCTTTTGCAATGCATTCTTTTAACACACCATTTAAAATGTGCCAGCCTCCGTGGCATGAAAATTCTATTATATCTTCGCCTGTAAAACTGTTTGGTGCCTTAAAATAGGTGCAAACCGCTTGTTCGTTAAAACCTTGGGTTTTGATTGTGCCAAGAGTTGCTATACGCGGTTTTAGTGTTTCGCTGCCTGTGAATATTTTATTTGCAACAGACAGGGCAGACACTCCAGACATGCGGACGATTCCTATTCCGCTGTGACCGAATGGTGTTGTTATGGCTGCTATTGTTGTGCCAGATTTCATATTTATGAGAGTAACACAAATTAAAACAATTATCAATAACAAAATAGTTGTAAAACATATATTGTTTAGGTATACTATTAGATATGGACAACAACGAAAATAAAGAACAACAACAAAGACCGCAACCAAAAGGGCAACAACAGACTTTTGGCGGAGGGACCAAAGGAAGCAGTACTTGGCTATGGATTATCATAGTTGGTCTTGTTTTGTTGGTTGTGAGTCAATATCTTAATATTGGCGGAACGGAACCGACTACTATTGCTAGTTATAAATTTGAAGAGCATCTTGCAAGCGGTGAAATCACTGAAGTGGTTAAACAGGGTAATTGGTATTACGGATATAAGGACGGGGGACCGATTACTGTTGAAGGTTTTTCAACAGACCTTAGCAAAGCTAAATATAAAACGTATTATACCAGCACAAACTGGGATTCAGAATTCTTTAAAACAGCAGGAGTTGCTGATGCATCTATTCCGTGGGCTACTTGGGAAGTTACAACTAATATTTGGGAAATAATTTTTTCTTGGCTGCCTACGGTTTTAATCATCCTTCTTGTTTTCTTTTTGCTTTCGAAAATGTTGCGCAGCAGCAACAGTGGGCTTGGAAATATGGGACGTAACCGTGCTAGGGTGGTGCGTGACAGCAAAATTCGTTTTGCAGATGTTGCTGGAATTGAAGAAGAAAAAGCTGAAGTTGAAGAAATTGTAGACTTTCTTAAAAATCCAAAGAAGTATTTGTCGCTTGGCGCGCGTATTCCAAAGGGGTTCTTGCTTGTGGGTGCACCAGGGACCGGTAAAACACTTTTAGCCAAGGCTATTGCAGGAGAGGCTGGAGTGCCGTTCTTTAGCATTTCAGGCAGTGACTTTAGCGAAATGCTTGTTGGGGTTGGACCAAGCCGAATGAGAGACCTTTTGAAACTGCAAAACTTAATACTCCTTGCATTGTGTTT